>LBNU01028311.1:4296-23640 GCA_014162995.1 Artemisia annua
TTTTATCTCCGCCCATGAACCCATTGATGTTGCAACTAATTAAACTAGACGGAAAACACGCAGACCAGTTTTTATAGTCCACCTTGGTTTAGAAAATGCCGCTAAAGGTCCAAGAGGCATACAAAAACTACAAAAATAACTTATTCTACCAAGTAGCAAGTAAATGCAATAAACATACAAATAAGGTCGGTTTCTACGTGTTTCACTTTTTATAAACTCTATAAACTACAAAAGGGCTCAAATTCTATAATGCGACAATTGCGACTAAAGCTCGCATTATTCAACACAACATATACAAAAAACAGCTGACCTAGTAATGGACTGGGTATCCAAGTTGGAAACAAAGCCAGCATAGTCACGGTTACTCTTGACAAAGTCCAAATCCTCGTCCGAAAACTCGATATCGTCTTCGGGGACATCCGGTGGAAGCATAGGAGGCAACACCACCTTCTGCTTCTGTTTCTTATTCCCCATTTTACTCCTCCTTCACTTACAACAACAATCAAATTGATAAAAGTAATTGTAGCTGTTGTTAATAATTGATGAATGAGTCTAGGGTTTAAGAAAGAAAAACCCCCAAAATGCTATAACTGAAAGCTAGACCTAATTTTTCGTTGGGCTTTTTGGATGCATGTTTTTTGGGAGATGGGTTGGGCTGGGCTGGACTGAAAAATCATATATTAAAGAAAACGGGATGGGCGCCGGTCCGCCGCGTTGCGGCGGGCCGTCGGTTTATGCAGTTGGTCGTTTGACGGTATATAATCGGCGATAGGCTTCCGGGATTTCTGGCTTTTTTATTTTTTTTTTATTTATTTTTTTTTTGCCTAGTTTTTTTGTTTTTGGATTTACTATGTTGTGACTTTTTTAGCCGGTTTATAAAGAAAACCAACCAAGAACATGTAAAACAACATGGGCCAAAATGCATACCATCCCAAACTAAAGTTCGTTGGCCACATTCAGCCCAAAAAAAAGTCCTGAAAAAAAAGCAAGGAAGAATACTGGGAACCAATAGTATTGCAAGAAATCCACCGTATTTAATATATATAGTAATTACGCAAGTGGTGTTTATGGTTTTGTTTTGGTAATTCATTTTGTCAAACTATATTCAAACCAAAAACTGAATATTTAATTAGATTTAGTTTGTTTTTGAAAAATTCGGTTTGGTTTCAGTTTTTTATTCCTATATTACCCGATTTGTGAACACCCCTCGACAAGGGGCCAAAAGTGTTTCGTAGTGTTACTTTTCTTAAATATACTATTTTGTCACCTGATTAAAAGATAGGTTTGTAGTTTTGTATAGTTTCCCCACTTATATTTTTGGAAAAATTTTCTGCACCCGATCCTTATTGGAACATGGTTTTGCCATTGGGCTAAACTAGAATTGTGTGTTGTATATGAATTTATGAAGGATTGTGAATTTTGAATTTTGGTCGGCGTAAGTAGTTGTGATAAAAACGTGGGTCCATGTAGCACAATGGAGATATGCCATGTCACAAGTATTTAACAAAAACTATATGAGTTGAGTTATTTAAAAAAACAAACATTCCTCACATACCAAGGGACTCATCCCCACCATCCATCTAAAAAGAAATCAATGGTTGAGATTAAAAGCATTTAATATTTCACTCTTTTTTTATAATTTAAATATATCTTAAACCGTTAATCGTTAAGCAAAAATAAATACACCATCGCGACGAGCATTTAATTATCTTTCTATAGACGGGCACTTTGATATACTTTCGACAAAAATTTTTTTTTTTCGTTTTTTTCACGTTTTTTTTTTTTTTGTGGCCGAGAAAATCATATATGATGTATCATATATGATTTTCTCGGCCACATACATATCATATATGATATATCATATATGATTTTCTCGGCCACGAAAAAAAACGTGAAAAAAACGAAAAAAAAATGTCGAAAATATATCAAAGTGCCTATCTATAGAAAGATAATTAAATGCTCGTCGTAACGGTATATTTTTTTTCGCTTAACGATTAACGGTTTGAAAAATATTAATATTTCAAAAAAAAGGATGAAAGTGGGTTTTTTAAATTGTTAGGATTAATCTCATCCATTAGATCAAATAAAGATGAAGGGAAGATATATGGTGGAGATTAGTCCCTTGGTATGTAAAAAAAGTTTGGTCCTCAAATGATCTTATATCAAACTATATTACTTATTATGTTTTATCTTCGAAAAAACTTCTCGGAATGATGTGGGTTTCGCAAATCTTTTATATAATAAAAGAATTACATCATTTCGCAGTTTTTTTGACAAAACAATCTTAGTGGAAAAAAAATTGGACCAATAGGAATGCTCGATTTTGACACATAAGCGAAATCGAGCAATATGATTGGCCAATAAAAAGTCAAAATTGAATTAATTTTGGTCAAACTTTAATAAATTTGATGGAGAATTTGATTGGGAAAAAAACACATAAAAATATATGTGTCAAATTTATGAAAATAAAAACTTAAAAAAAGAGGAGGTAATTAATAAAACATTAGTGGTTGAATTTTAAATACAGTATATTATACCTTAAGGAAGGCTTACACATTGTATTTATAGGGGAGTCCAAGGGTCTCAAGATTCATCTCCATACTTTACACTACTAGCCCTTGGACTTCCACTTGTAGTAACATTACATCATAAACTTTCATAATAAAATGATTAAACATAAAACATAATAAGTTTAACTAGCAACCTATCATAAACTAATGACCGACACTTGAATAACGTGAAACGTGTTCCTAACAATTTCTTAAATTCCAAGTTTTTAGTGTAATTTTGATCTTACTGTATTAATGCTTATCATTGCTTATCTCTGTGCTTTTTGTGCTTATTAGGTGTTAATTAGTGATATTATTGCTTAAAATCTCAGTGTTGTTCATTGATTTTCATTGTTGCTAAAAAATTTCATTTTCACTGTGAAAATAGCATTAGTGATCATCTTGTGTAATTGTGACTCTAACCTGTGTTTCTATGCTTGTTTTAGCTCATTACACATCATTAAGTTGTTAGAAATCAGTTTCATAACCTAAATCACTCAATTGCTTTGAAACTCAAAAATCAGTTCAGTAAAAGGCTTGTTTGGTTTGCTGTAATATCTGTGTTCCAGTGTGATTTGGTTGTTGCTTATGCTTGTTACATGTTTCTTTGGTCTAACTTAGGTCTGAGATAACATAAAAACCAGTGGTCATTTGTTAAAAAGTCAAAATAGCTTTTAATCACATCTAATTAGTAATCTGTTTAAGTTTTTGAGTCCAAATTCATTTGTAGTCTAATATAACATAATCAGTGGATAAATCAAGATCAAAACTCATAAAAGTCAACTTAGGTGTTCATAAGAAAAAGTCAAATTTGCATACTCAGTGAAATGGCAAGATTTTCTTTTTGATCTGTAGGGTTTAATACAGATTGGAAATCCATACCAATTGTTGATTTGTGATATTTTGTTGCTTGTTTACATGTTTCAAAAAAAAAATCTCAGTTTGGATTTCATTTGCTTATTAAAAAGCACTCTTGAAGTGGCTTGTTTTTCAAAAACCTCCCCTGTGTCACAGCTTTTTACCCAAGTTCATAAGCTTCCATAGAGCTTATTAGTGGACCCCAGTGCATGATTCTTGGCTTTTTGGAAATCCAAGCAATCAATCTTGATAGATCAGTGCTTAATTTTCATTTTCTAGCTTATTTGGTAGGGCTGCAAGTCACTTGTAATTTGTCCCATATTGCTGTCTATACTGAGTACTCAGTATAAGTCACCAAGTTCACAAGCTCACCACAAGCTTGTCAGTGAACCATAAGCTCCATTTATTGGCTCATTGTAAAGCTAACCCAGCCTATTTTTCATATCAGCTTTTGTTTTAGACCTTGATCAATCCTGTGGGCCCCACAAGGTCTGCAAGATTGTCCCAAGTCTGTGTGAATCTGTGGTGATTTGGTATTGCTTATTCTCGTGCATACTTATTAATTGTACTTATATCACAATTTTCACGGTTAAATTCTTATATGTCCATATAGTAAACAAAAATTTTAAAATAAATTTGATTTATATGTAAACTCATGTGATCAAAGAACCTTTGACCCAATAACATTATAAGGAGACACGCTCAAGAATCCAATACAAGGTCGACGCCACGGTTATATTTACAATTTCTGCTAACTATTTTTCTTACTTTCGCACATGTTGATGCTCTAACTTTTTAAAATATACATAAGATTTTCAGTTTTTAAACGATTATATTATATAATTAAATTTTTCTAGAAAAATCCCGTGCGTGCACGGGGATTATAACTAGTATTTTTTACGTGAATCCTGTTCCGTCATAAGGATCCGCGTTTTTCTCACAAGTTCTTAACCTGGCTAAAAGTCCAAATTTGTAAACCTTCAAAATTTGTTCTATAACTAATAACTCGCAAAATCCCATTATTTTGAATGCTTACTGTAACTTTTTACAATTATCAATTCTTTTTCGTGATAATATACACTGGTCGGTGTTGCAACGTTAATGCCTCGACATTAAATCAACTTCGGTGTTGTTCTTGCCGTATATACTTAAGTATATATGAATACATTCAAATTAGCTCCGCAAGATATATTACACATTACCAAAGTCAACTTAGTCTAGCGGTATATGAGTGGCTTAACAATCTAGAGGTTGTGAGTTCAAGTCTCGTTGGAGACATGTGAGATACGTGATTGTAAGTCGTAAAAATTTTGCCGTTTGAAAAAAATAATAATAAAAAATAAAAAAATATATACATATTACACATTTAGAAAGTCTAGTTGCTTAAGAGGCTTCTATGTTCTATCAAACATAGGACAGATTCATGATAAAGTACGTTATACGGTTCAACTTAAAACAATGAGCACGTACCCAATTGAATTACCTACCGTCATCAATGCCCAGTAGCAAAATATCAACATTCTAATAACTTCCAAATATCATTTTTCTTAAATGTTTACTATAAACATTATGGGATTTTAAGGTGGTTGGATATTGAAGTAGAGGCTTTAACTAAAAAAGTAACTATTGGTAGCATCATTTATCATGTGTTAGGTATATTGAAATAATAGCACCAATGAAGAATATATCAACCATAGGACATGCAAACTTCATATTTATTTAGGTATAAGCTACTTTTAACCATTTATTATAACTATTTGAATTTAAATTTACTTTCTCTTTAACTATGTTTGGATTTTTTCTTTACATACTGTAATAAAGTATATATGTGTAAATGTACTAGTTCAACATGAGATATATATAGCATAAGAAGTAAGAAATAAAAAAGAAAGACGTTCTCCCTCATAAACCAAATTCAGAATTTGCATCTTTAGTCCAAAAAAAACTTTTCAACACCATTAAATCTGATTAAATACAAGTCATTCAGAGAAAACGAGTGCATTAAATGTGACATGGTTAACGCATTTGCCATCATGCTGCACTTACCCAAATTTCATTATCACACGGATAGCCTTCAATTCGTTTGCAATGAATCCACGCAATACTTCGTATAATGGAAGAATAATACTCGTATAACCTGATCATCACATGGCTAACTTAACACCGCAATGTATTTATTCCTTTCAAAACACGAGAAAACGAGAAAGCGTGCATTCAAAATTAACATGTTTTTATTCATTTAGTATTTGATATTTTTGGTTTTCTTGCACCTAAGGCAATGGAGCTAGCTTCTCAACAGAGCTCAACGTGTTATGCATAGTAATGTTAGGACACCTAGATCGACAAATGTTGTTTTTAAGAGAATTAGTTTTGAATCAAAAAAGGATTAGCAACAGCTTGTTGCTCGTTAGCTTTCCAATTCTATGTATATCCAATTTGTTGATATAAATAATGCCTTAAAACGTTTTTAATATTTTTCGATATCTCTACGTTTTGATAATTACAAAATGTAAACTCATTAAACTAAAGATTATGATGTAAACAAGTATTTAGTCATAAATATCCATTTTAACAACTTAATCACTTAAGATATGAATAAACAAAATGCCTAATGCATTTTATGATCAAAGGAACATTTTCTTAATCACTAGATTTTTTATAAAATGTCACAAACATTTTATATCTTTTAGAAAATCATTTTTGGTATTTTTTTTTTTTTTCGAAAAGCCAAAATATGTATTAGAAAACTCAAGAAGAACCACACTAAATACAAAAAGAGGCACTCGCCCAAAGCCTATAAGTCACAGACTTGAGGAGCCCAAATCATCAACGCTTAAATAAATCGAACTAAGAATGCTAAAGCAAAAGATTAGCTAAACAACGAGCCAACAGACAGACAAAGACCCGAAACACGAGCATAAATTTAGATCAAGAATGCAGGCCCATTACACCAATCGACCCAACTATACTCGAAACTGTTGCACCTGTGTGAAACCCAAAAAAAGGATGTAAGTTGAATCTCGAACACCAAATCTGCAGCCGACATCTGTTTAGCCTGAAAAACTTTCTTATTTCGAGCTTTCCATATGAGATACAGCGAAGTCCAGATCACCGCTTGCCAATACAACCGTAATTTAGTCGACCCTATCCCCGTCAAATTTAAGACATCGTCTACAGAAGAACCAACAAAGGGACCTATATTCCACCAAGCGCAAATACTAGACCAAACAAAGGAAACAAACTTACATCGAACCATAATGTGATCTATTGTCTCGGTAGCTTCCTCACAATGAGGACATAAAGTAGAATGGAGATCCACACCAATATGATCAAGAAGAGTCCTAACCGGAATCCGACCGCACTTAAGCCTCCACATAAAAACGTTTACCTTCCGAGGAACAATCTTGCACCACTTCGTTTCTTCTACTAAAGATCTTGAACCAAGAACCTTCTCATCCACCATCTCTTTAAGTCCCTTAACTGTAAAACGTCCATCCCTTTCCAGCAGCCATTGCCATGAATCACTACCATCTCGAGTTGGAACTTGATCCCTCACTAAGCTAACACAATCTTCCAGCTCACCCATTGATCTACCTCTAGGATTACCGACCCAATCCCAGCCCCAATTCCACCCTGTATCATCCCAGCAACCTCTATCTCTAACTCGTGCTTCCTTATTTCTCTCAAACCTAAACAACCTAGGAAACTGATCACATAACTTATAATTCCCTATCCATTTATCCAACCAAAAACGTATACTTTCGCCGTTCCCCAACTTCCTACCAAACGAAGATGTGAACTCAATCCCTAGCCTATTAATTTCCTTACCCACTTTTATAATACTACTCCAAGTGCCCCGACTATTTACCACCCCATCACCCCCATCTCGCAAACCACCATCGTCACCATAAATACTTTTAATGACCCTAACCCAGAAAGAATTCCCTTCAACCTTAAAACGCCACCACCATTTACCTAATAAACCCAAATTGGAAGCTTTGAGGCTCCCAATATTTAACCCCCCCAATTCGAATTTAGACAAAACGTTTTCCCATTTAACCCATGCCATCTTGCGGTTATCCCCACCCCCACCCCAAAAGAAGTTTTTTCTCACTCTCTCAAGTTTCTGAATCACACTAGCTGGGGCACGAAACATAGAAAAGTAGTACAACGAGAGGCTACCAAGAACCGAGCGCACCAAAGTTAGCCGACCACCAAAGGACAACGTTCTCGCTTTCCAATTTGACAGTTTCTCCTTGAACTTCTCAACTACTACGTTCCAACTTGCCACCCTATTCATGTTCGAGCCAACAGGAAGACCGAGGTACACAAAAGGTAAGTTACCTGGACGACACCTTAGAAGACTAGCCATTGCATGTACTTCCTGTTGTGATACTCCAACTCCGTAAAGACTACTTTTACTCAGATTAATTTTTAATCCCGAAGCCTTTTCGAAGCACTTTAGGACTCCCATCAAGTTTCTGCCATTTCTATAACTCCACTCCCCAAAAAAAACCGTATCATCTGCATATTGCAAATGGGATACAATAACTTCATCTCTACCTACCGACACCCCCTTTAATACCGCATTACTAATTGCTTCTTTTGTAACCACATTAATCCCTTCTGCCGCTATAAGGAATAAAAATGGCGACAACGGATCACCTTGCCTAATTCCTCTAGTCATTCTAAATTCGTCCGTAGGTGAACCATTAACCAAAATCGAGATTGAGGCCGAACGTAAACACGCATCCACCCAGTTACACCATTTGAACCCAAACCCCATCAGCACCATCACGTCTCTAATGTAATCCCAATTCACCGAATCATAAGCTTTCTCAAAGTCAATCTTAAAAATAAGTCCTTGACCCCGAGATCTTCTTAGATAGTCAACTACCTCATTTGCTAGCAACACACCATCCAAAATGAAACGCCCTTTGATAAAAGCGTTTTGAGCGTTTCCGATCACTCTATCAATAACTTTTTTAATTCTTTCAGCTAACACTTTCGCCACTATCTTATAAAAGCACCCGATTAAACTAATTGGCCTAAAATCTTTCAACCCGATTGGATTATTAATCTTAGGAATAAGAGAGATGAAAGAAGAATTGCACCCGTGACTAAATTCCCCCTTTTCCCAAAACCAATTAATGGCGAGCATCAAATCATGTTTTATAACATCCCAGAAACGTTTGATGAACTTGAAATTGAAGCCGTCAGGCCCAGGTGATTTTGAGCTGCCACAGTTCTTAACCGCCATCCAAACTTCTCCCTCAGTAAACTTCTCTTCCAACCTACTCGCTTCCGCCTCTGTGATCCTCTTGAAACCATTAGTAACTAGCTTCGGCCTAACATTGGTACTTTCTGTGAACATAGTTTTAAAGTAATCAAGAACCCCTTGTTTAATCTCTTTCGGATCTTCACTCCAAATCCCATCTACCATTAAACCCGTCATATTGTTTTTATTTCTTCTTCTTCTTACAACAGAGTGAAAATACTTAGAATTTTCGTCACCCTCAACGGTCCATTTAACACGAGCTTTTTGTTTCAACATCTGACCTTTCATTTTATCTCTTCTTATCCATTCTTTGCGTGCCTCCTTCCATTGCTCCCTTTCATGATCCGTAAGAGTTCTCACCTCTGCTTCCCGCTCCCATTTGCTCGCGTCCTGTTTATAGCTTTCAACCTCCCTCTCAAGTCTCCCGAACCTCTCTTTGCTCCATATTTTAAGTTCTTCTTTCACGTTCTTTAGCTTATCCCTAAATATTTTATCAGGAACAGAAGTTGTAACCGGTTTGTTCCACCCTCTAATTACCACATCTTCGGCGTCTTTTTCTATAAACCAGAAGTCGAAGACACAAAATGGTTTAGGACCAAAATTCACGACCTTGTCCCGCAACATAATCGGGCAATGGTCCGAAAGCTTCCTGTCAAGAGCAACTACCGACAATTGAGGCCATAAATCACGGAATCCTTCTGAAACAAGGAACCTATCGAGCTTGCTAAACTTCATGCCATCGTCACTAATCCTCGTGTAACGTTTCCCTCCCATCGGAATATCAACTAGTTGTTCTGACCTAATAAAATCATTATAGCTTCTTGCACTTCTCTCATTAAATTCGGAGTTCAACCTATCTTCTATACATCTGACCTCGTTGAAATCCCCAAATAGACACCAAACTGCGTCCACTGATGTCAAAATGCTACTTAAAAGATTCCATAACCTAGCCCTTTGATACTCATCCCTTGGCCCATAAACATTCAGCAATCCAACGACACCCTCAACACCATTCCATTTCCCCACCACTGCCAAAAAATCAACCTCGCCAACCGCGTGAGTCCCTGTAAATATCGAAGCATTCCACATGGTAATTAAACCCCCCGAACTGCCAATAGCGTTAACTTGTGCAAACCCTAGATCATCCCCGTTCCACAACCTTCTAACAAAATTCTCATCGACCTCCTTTAACTTTGTCTCTTGCAAACCAAAGACAATCGGATTTTCTGCAACTCCTAACTCCCTAACCCAATCGACCTTGTCATCCGTCCCCAAACCCCTGACATTTAAAGAAATAATTTTAAACATTTAAAGATACTCAACGACAAAAAATACTAACCCCCTTGGAAGCTATTGTCCCTTATCCGGGACCGAAACATCTTCTCCCTCTTCTGGCCAAACGACACCAATCTTTTTACCAATCTCGCGTATTTGGTTTGAATCATCAGAACTAATAGAGAGACTTGAATTCGATACACCACTAAATACATCATCTGTCTTCTTATTCTTTTCTTTTTTGTTACCAATCTTTAACTTCACCTCACTTACAACCTTCCTATCCGAACAGAAGCTGGAATGAATTTTAGCTTTGTTCTTTGCTTTATTCTTGATAATCCTCATATTAATTTGCCATTTTTGGTATTAAATAAATATATTAAATCCATTATAAATATACGAATTCAAATTTTCAACCAAAAATGGCAAAAATATTCCAGAAAAACCTTCCCTAGTAAAAGACAAAGTTTATAGCCATTACATGGAGGGCGGCCCCATTAATATTTAAGGGGGCCGACCACTAATTAAGGGGACCGGCCCCGCTCCTCCAGCTGTAAACTTTGCATATAAATACTGATTCATTCCTAGACTTTTTTCTCACCTTTTGCACTCAAACTTTCTGTTCTTAATCCTCCTACATATTTTTGTAAATCATTTGATCATATAATCTTTAGCTTTTATTTCCAAGTAATTCAAGCTTCAACCATTTAAGTGCAAGAGAAGAATACTTCTATCCATCAAGACTAGAAGTATTGCAACTTAGTGTGTCCTCACTATCTAAGTTGTTTATGTGTTATATTTTATAAATCATTCATTTGTGTAAAGGTGTGTATACTAGTTTGATAGTTGTGAACATAAGTAGGTAGATTAGATTGGTGAGTTACTTGGTAATGTTGTGAAGAAGAAGTAGTGGTGTGAAGAACTAGAGCTAAGTCGTGAAGAAATAAAGGTGTGAAGAATTAGAGCTAAGTCGTGAAGAAGTAGTGGTGTGAAGAACTAGAGCTAAGTCATGAAGAAATAAAGGTGTGAAGAATTAGAGCTAAGTCATGAAGAAGTAGTGGTGTGAAGAACTAGAGCTAAGTCGTGAAGAAATAAAGGTGTGAAGAATTAGAGCTAAGTCGTGAAGAAGTAGTGGTGTGAAGAACTAGAGCTAAGTCATGAAGAAATAAAGGTGTGAAGAATTAGAGCTAAGTCATGAAGAAGTAGTGGTGTGAAGAACTAGAGCTAAGTCGTGAAGAAATAAAGGTGTGAAGAATTAGAGCTAAGTCGTGAAGAAGTAGTAGTNAGTTTTGTAGAAACCTTTTTAGGGGCATTTGTGGTTAGTTGGATGAGTTTCTTACTATTTCCTTGTAGTTCGTTGGTATGTACTTTTAGATGCATAAGTTTGTTATCTCCTTTAGCTCGTTTGCTTAGGGATTGCTTTGGAGTAGTTGCCTGGTCGTGTAGTCTATAATTTTAGGTTTTGATTACTTTCTACGTTCATGCTACATTATGCTTTTGGTTTGGTTTAATTTTGTTTAAGTTTAAGATTAGTTACATCTAATATCGTTCGATTTGGTTTGATTTAGCTTGATTTTGTTTCATATGATTCGATTAGGCACAATTCAATATGGTTTCGTTTAATTGGATTAACTTGATCCGGTTAATACACCAATGATGGTCTAGGCGTGTCGCAACGCTCTATTTAGAAGAGCAAGACTAGCAATGGTTTAGTCACTCCCATAAATTATTATGCTTGTTTTCGATCTAGAAGTTGGTAATTCTCTATTTAAGGTTGCAAGGTAAAAAAATGGCATTATCACCACCAAATGGCCTAGTGGTAAGGTTATTGGTTTTCTCACAAAAGATCAAGAGTTAAACCCCACTAGATGTGTGCATTTGGGGGTAGCTATGAAAGGGTCAGAAACGGTTCGAATTAACCTGATGAGGCCGTGTACACCTTAGTCAAAAGGCTCACCCTCCCCTGATATATTGAACAGGTAAAACCTCATCCATTTCGGTTTAAGGTAAGAAAATGCCATACAATGATTGTTTTATTCGTTTATTATTCGTTTCACAATCTTTTGATCCAGTTTTGCAATGCATTCGGTTCAGATTGTTTATATATTCCGTTGTTTATGGTTATGTTGTGGTTTTACATTGCTCGGCTACTTTGTGTTCTAGTTATGTTGTTAATAACTATAGTCATGTTCTTGTTAGGGAGGTGATTTGCACACTCTCATAATTGATTGGCACACTCAAATTATGAGTGTTTAGACATTTATACCCTTACACGATGAAAATAAATAAAAATGATGTGAGGGTATAAATGTCAAGACACTCATAATTTAAGTGTGCAAATTAGTTGTGGGAGTATGCAAATCACCTCCTTGTTAGGGAGGTAAAAACTTTTATAATGTTATGATTCTTACGATCTGTTGGTAAAAACTTTTATAATGTTTTGAAACGTTATGATCATAACAATATATATCAAATGATTCATATATAATGGCTAAAAAATGTTGAAGATAATTTCTGAACAAAATCTAAGACAAGATGTAATGATGATCATATCTACTATCGCTATAACAGCGTAACATCATCGTTCCGCACATCACCAAACCAATCACAAAACTTAGTAAGCCACACATACATACCCAAGTAAAACACAAATATACCACAATACACACACACTAGCTATTAGACACTAAAGTGTGCACCACCTTTAGTAAGCAGACCACCAAACTAGTGTCAAAATACCCTCGTCACGCGTGGTGATGGCTTGGCCGTAAGAGGGGGCACACGTAGTTAGTGGTGCCTCCAATTATGCCCGATCTAACCATTCTAACATGCCGAATTTGGTATGTACCGATTGTTGTCATGTCTTGGCTTGCACTTTTGGAAGTAGCAACTACCAATAATTAATGTAACATATTAATTAAACAAAGTCGTGTGGCATTCTTGTTTAAAGTTTATTACGTGAAAGACATGGATTCATACTCAAATTTATATACTACATTAAATAAACGAAGTTCGTTAAGGAAAAGACTAGTGTCACTCAATAGATGTCCTTTAGAAAGATAAGTTAATTCATTCAACTTCAACTTTTTCAATGATCGTAGTTTACTGAAATTGGAAGTACTTCGATAAATATTGGTGGTTGTAAAATAAATAGTTCATTGGAATTAAATGATTTGGTTTAATTTCGGTGGTTGTATACTTGCATATAAAATGCATACATAAACTTTAATTCCAAATAAAAAACTAGTACTACACTTTTGACTCTACTATTCAAAATTGGTTGGTATCACTTAATGACCAACACAATGCTATTGCTTTCCTTTATTCGACTCAAAGATATACATATGTTATGTATGCACGTATGCAAAGTATGCAAGTACAAACGTACACATAGACATACATTTTGAGAGCTTATAATAAAGAAAAGATTCATCTAAGTATCCTATAGATTAACAAATAAAACCCTTTTTTGTGACAAACCACAAAGAATTAAAGAGAAAGCAAGTTGTTTGGTGAAGCTTTTTGGGTTGTATTTCATTTTTACCTTTGTATCTTTCAAAAATAAAAAAATAATTGAAAAAAATTATTGGGCCCATGATTAATTGTTGTGATGTGCATTTCGTTTAAACTAAAGAAAACTTGTGTGACACATGACATTTGGAGAAAGTGAATTAATTAAAGAAAACTTGGTATTTTCAAAAACAATATGATATTATGCAACATAAATTCATCTGGTTCACGAATATCTCAAGAAGACGATGATTTATCATGGTAAGGTACTTGATATGAAGTGATCGACTTGGAATACTCATATTCTTGTTTAGAATACTCAATTTTTTTATTTTATTTTTTACTTACTTTTTTTTTTTTTTCCTTCGTAATAGGTTGATTGGTAAGAGTTTTAAAGATGAAGTTAGAACTAGAATACCCATGGTAGAATATCATAAAGAATTGCGAGGAGGACCTCATATACATACAAGATTAATTCCAAAGCAGGATAATGTTCTGCAAGGGCGGAGCTTAGTGAGGATCGGGAAGGGTCTCGACCCCCTAGGCATAAGCTCGTTAGTGTATTTTTTTTCGCGATTTCATGTGTTAAAAATTTTTCTTTTTCATCTCGGCCCTCTCATCTAATGTTTTTCCGGGAAAAAAAAAATTGTTTCGGCCCTCTCACAAAATTTTTTCTGTCTCCGCCACTGATGTCCTGTATTCCTGTTGAAATTTACTATAGTCTGTGAGGCTGTGATCCCAATATGGGTTGGGTCACAAATCATTTGATCCCAGTTAATTCCAAGAACCAAAAAATCATCAAGGTCATTTTCTACAAGTTGATGTGACTGCAATCTGCATGATAAAGTTGAACATCTTGAACTTGAATAACATATTTGGATACTTTACCTAGTATCCAATAACTTGCAAAAAAAATGCATATTATATTATTATATCATTCATAATTTCATAAAATTCATTTACACCGTATTTACTTACTCGTATTTTTTCTATGAATTAAAGAAAATGGAATTGGGTAGGTGAAATGCAATGAAAGGGAAGAAAAATAGTTATTACTCCGTATGAAATAAGGGAAGACATTCATTAATTATCATTTAAAGAAGGTTTGGTATATCTAATAAATATAAAAACAGTTCCCAGAAGAAATATAAATATGTGAAATTGAATGTTTTCACAGAAGATATAGAAATTGAAAGAAAAAAAATATTTTTTTTAGGTGGAGGCAGTTACTCCGTATAAAATAATTAAGACTTTAGGGGCGGGGGATTAAAAGCTCACCTCAAAGGCTATAGGTGTGCCCACAAATTAACAAATGTCATTTTCTAATATAAATTATTCATTAATCAAAAATCTTTTTCTATTAATTGAGTATTTATATCCTTAATGTAACTGTTTGAATATATAACATGCAGTGCCTCCTACCATTAAGAGTATTAAAAGTTATGGCATTTAAGGGATAATTTGACTTTAATTTTGTGGAGTAGTGCCTTTTCCAAATGTAATCAAAGAATACATTTTGGTTTGTTTTGAGAATTGATTTGCACAATTTGGGAATTGATTGGGACACTTCATCTGTGCATTAAATACTTGTACAATATTAAACATTCTGCTTCAACTGCTTGTACTTTAAGTGTGCAAATCTAACTATCTTATAATGGAGTAAGATCTACTATTAATAGAAATACTTAAAATTAAGCAATACAAATTCAAAAGCTATAAGTACAACAACCAATAGTACTTATAGAAATTCCCCTCATATTCTAACATACAATTAATACTAACATTAAATACAATAAATAAAACATTATGTACATTAAATATATTAATTAACAGGTCAATAAATACAATTAATGCACTTATTAAAACACCCCTTACATAAGAAATACAAATTATCAAGCATATTGTACAGTCAACTTAAATATAATTCCTGCATTAAATGTTACTAATACAAATAATAAAGCACATTATACAAATATTTAAGCCCGAACGGGCAAAGGGCCAAATGGGCTCGAACCCGAACGGGCACGGGCCAAACGAGCTCGAGCCTGAACGGACACGAGCCAACGGACTCGAGCCTGAACGGACACGAGCTAAACGAAAATTTGATATCCGTAAATTTATTGTCAAAAAGAACATAATAAACAAAAATACATGATTCATCAGAAAATTTTATTTCATGGTACCCGCGCGACAACGCGCGAGTACCCTGCTATAATTTTTTAAAGTATGCAAATCATTAGCCGTTTGTTTAGGGTGGTACATGAAATGGGTGGTTAAAACCAAACCCTGATAACTTTTGGTTTTTCTTTTTCGGTTTTCTTTCTTTTCTATGGAAATCAGTTCGATTTCGGTTTCTTTTTTAGTCTTTTTTTGTTTTGATTTGAATTTACCGATAAATTCGCTAGATTANGTTTTTTTATGCGATCTTTTTGGCTTTTTCGGTTTTGATTTGATTTTTAGGTTTTATGCTCACTGCTAGTGTGAAGTAAATAAATACATGATGTGAGTATTACGAGTCCTTGTTACTTAGTCTTTACAATGTTATTTTCCCAAAATAAATTATCAACTTACTCTTATATGGAGTTTTTGACAAGTTCTTTACAAAACTTATTTGCCATTTTATAGCGTATTTAATAAAATTAGCCATTGTATAATAAAACAGATATTAACGTTTTAATTTTTTTTATCTCTTTTTAAATTTTCCGATTTCACTCGAGATGACAGTGTATTATATTGTTTAAAGAACGTCATTTCTATTTTTCTTAACTTCGATTATCAAAACCACTATTCGCACAAATATGTGTTGTCAACAGTATTTATAAGACAATTAATGTGTTTTGTACATCTTTTTTATTGTTTATTATATTAAAGTAAATGAAAAAAAGTAACGAAAAAACACTACTAAAGTAGTTTAATTAAATTTCTACATAAACGAAAAATTATCTAACAAAAAATAGGTTCATTCATGTTCGATGCATGTTTGATTCACGTTCAAAAATTTATTCTCCGACGACATAGCTAATGAATTTTGATTAGACACAATGCTGCTAAAAAAGCTGTTCATCTTCGTTTGAGTTTAGTTAGATTCTCATCGACCCATTTTCATCTCGAAATTCATTTACCATTGACATTGAAACTAATTTAAATACACATTAATCACTAGTTGAAATTTCACTCTAAGTCTCTAACTATAACCCAACCACGTTAATCATAAATACTGGATTCAATAAAGGAAAACTAATACACATAATTTTAAGGGATAATTCCTTAAATGCCCAGTTGTTTTTATGCTATTTACATCTGAGACCGAAACTTTTCTGCTTTCGAAACTAGACGGGCAACTGGGCAACTTGAACTACCCAATCATGTGTCGCCATGTATCCGACATTATTTTACCAAAGTAGACCAGTTGCCCAATTGTTATACCGATGTAGACTAGTTGCCTTATGACTCATCACCTCGTAATCAGTAAAGTTACACTTGTCACTTATTGGTTATAGTTGCCCAATTGTACTGGGTTGCCGGGTCTAGTTCCGAAAGCAGAAAAGTTTCGGTCTTGGATGTAAATAGCACAAAGGCAATTGGGGTATTTAGGAAATTATCCCTAATTTTAATTGTACTCTGATGGAGGTTTTCTGGAGGTGAATAATTAAATTTATGAAAAACTAGAAGGCGTTGAATAGTTTTAAAGTTTTAAAAATTTAGTTTCAAAACTTATTATGAACTCGAGCAAAGATGATATGTATAAGTTGTTGGAATTTAACACATTAGACATGTAATATAAACTACGCATTGGATAAGATCAAGTATAATGTAAATAATTAACATAAACAATAAACAGTATTGTGTAATGAGTCCAAGCTTGGTTCTGACGGGGTTCCAGTTGCTGATCCTACCTTATACCGTAGTCTTGTAAGTGGTTTACAGTACCTCACTTTTACTTGTTCTAATTTGTCATATGTTGTTCAACAGGTTTGTCTATATACATGGGGCATCACTTGTCGGCTCTTAAGCGTATTCTTCGATATGTTCGTGGGACTTTGGATTTTGGCCTGCACTTATATGTCTCTTCTACTATTTGTCTTGTTGCTTATTCTGATGCAGATTAGGTTGGTTGTCCCTCTACTCGACATGCACATCTGGTTATTGTGTGTTTTTGGGGGATAATTTACTTTCGGGGTCTTCTAAGCGTCATCATACACTTTCTCGGTCTAGTGTTGAAGCTGAGTATCGCGGGTTGTTGCTGAGACCGCTTGGTTGAAGAATTTACTTCGTGAGTTACACTCTCCTCTCGCGACTGCTACACTTATCTACTGCGATAACGTTAGCGCTATTTATTTGACTGCAAAATCCCGTCCAACATCAATGGACGAAGTATATTGAGATTGATATTCATTTTGTTCGTGTCATGGTTGCCACTGGTCAGGTTCGGGTTTTGCATGTTCCGTCACGTTATCAATTTTGATATTTTCACTAAGGGTTTGCATACGGCCCTTTTAGAGAAGTTTTGTACAAGTTTAAGTGTTTGATGCCCTCTCGCTCCAACTGCGTGGAGAGTGTTAGATGTATATTTGTTATGCCCCTAGGGTTTTATTAGTTTGGTAGACCTAGCACGTATTCTAGCATTTTCCTTGTGTTATATATTGATTATGATTGTTAATAAAAGGACCATTCAATATGTGGTTGCTAAGTATTTGATAAAGAGTCAGATGACACCCAATATGATATGGGAGTTAAGATTTCCCACCAATTAAAACTTTTTCAGTAAGACGAATAAACTACAATGGCACATACTTATAACTGTTAATCTGAACAAGAACATACTTAAAGTTAACTCATTTTTTTTAGTAAAATACACCGTTGGTCCCTAAACTTTCCACGAAAAATCGCCATGCACCTTAACTTTTTAAAAACGTCTCCGTGCGTCCCTCCTGAAGTTTTTTGAGGCCGATTGCGTCCTTTGACCCGTTTTTCATCGGTCAACACCGTTTTCTGCCGTTACATTTTGTTTTTAGCACAAGGGTAATATCGTCATTATGTAATACCGTGTTTAGCTACTCCGTATTACTTCCACATGTCATATCCCTCTTCCCGCCCCATAAACACATAGACGGCCTCTTTTATTCGTCACAAAACTTTCGTTGCAATAATTATCAATTCACAAACCCTCATTGCATGTTATTGTGAAATTTTTGTTAATTTGAAAACATGGGTTTTACTCTATGGAAAGTAAGAAGAGATCCAGGTTATCGAGTTGATGATACCGTTCTGTGCAACTCGGCTAAGAAAAAATACGATACGTTTTGTTGCTATAATCGTTGGAATTTCTAAATTGGGGTATATTTCAATTTGTTATTAAGGTTTGATAATGTCCTTTGGTCTGTTGATATGGTTTCAGGTGGTAGATCTAATATGTTTAGCATGAGGGTTCATCACAATGGTGTTTTTAAATACTGGCCTGGTAGAATTTACGATGGAGGTATTGAAAGTTTAGTTGATTTAGTTGACGTTGATAATGTGTCAGTTGAAGAGTTGGATGTTCTTATGTATGAATTGGGTTACGACCTAGGTCAAAAAAATTACTATTACTTTGTTAAGCCTGGTAGTAATTTAGACGATGGTTTGTATAACTTAAGTGAGGCTGCCAATTTAGAAATATTAAAAGATGTTGTTCAAGAACATAAGATGATAGAAGTTTATGTTGAAAACGGTAAGACAAGTTTGGATGTTGATGATATGTCACCAAAGTCAATTAGGACAGTTATTTCTCAGGTGGATGCATCAAAGAAGAATGCAGCCCTTGCTATTGTGCCATATTGCTCAAAAAATATGTTCTTAGAAAGCATAGTTAAAAAGCCTGTGGTAGAGGGTTTA
>LBNU01028311.1:34050-47704 GCA_014162995.1 Artemisia annua
TGCATTCAATACAAACGCGGAGGAAATTGCAACTCATTAAGAATGACAAACAAAGAATTAGGGCTAGGTGTATCGGAACAATACCAGCGTGTGGTACAAGTGGAGGTATTGGACTTGGAACAGTACCAAAGAGGAAAACTGGTGCGTTAACTAGAGGTCGCGGAAGGGATGTATATTTGCAATCAAAAAAGGAGGAACCAACACATTGCCCATGGTTGTTGTATGTAGCAAAAGATACATCTAAAGATGTATGGATTGTTAGAACTTTCATGGGTGTACACAAATGTTTGCAATCAAGAAAGATCAAAGCTTGTGAATACAAGTTTCTCTCAAAGCAAATACTTGACCAAGTTCAAGTGAATCCAGATATACCAATCAGGGCTGTTCAAGATCAACTCAGTAAACAGTTTGCAGTCCAAGTGTCTATGCAAAAGGCATTAAGGGCAAAAAACAAGGCAGAAATTGAGATCAGGGGTGATCATAGGCAACAATATACCATTTTGCGGGACTATGTTGAAGAGTTGCAGAAAAAAAATCCTAATACAACAGTTAGGATAAGTGTGCAAACTGCGTTAGATCCATCAAGTCCAACGAGAGTTTTGCTTAGGTGCTTTGAAGGAAGGATACAAAGCTTGTCAAAGAGAGTTGTTGGGTCTAGATGGTGCTTTTATGAGGGGTCCTTTTCCTGGTCAGCTTCTTACAACTGTTGGTATTGATAGCAACAATGGAATATACCCTTTAGCATATGCTGTTGTTGAGGCTGAAAACAAAGATTCATGGATTTGGTTTCTTGATTGTCTAGCGGATGATCTTGACTTGCAACCAAATTCAAACTACACTTTTATCAGCGACAGACAAAAGGTGATGTTAATTTATAATTGATTATATTCGGTTATATAATTCATAAATGATTGGTTTATTAGTAATGGATTGATGTTCCTGTTTCTGCAGGGTATAATTCCAGCTTTAGCAATAGTCTTTCCTAGTGCGGAACACAGATTCTGTTTGAGGCACATCCATGAGAATATGAAATTGCAGTGGAATTCTGCATAATACAAGTCACATTTGTGGAGATGTGCATCAGCAACAACCGTCGAACAATTTGAGGCAGCAATGCTTGCCTTCAAGAGTTTTAGCGAACCTGCACATGCTCTGTTAAGTAAGATACCACCAGCCCATTGGTCAAGGTTGCATTTTTCAGGTAATAAACAAATCTGTGTTTATCAACAATGTTCAACATTTTTTATGTACTTCTAAAACATGTACTATACATATGTTAGGGAGAGCTCATTCTGACGTGTTACTTAATAACATGTGTGAAGTGTTTAATGGGAAACTTGTGGGAGGTAGGCACCAACCCATCATTACTGCTTTAGAATACGTTAAATCATATTGTACGAAGAGAATAGTGAATGTTATGGATACAATTGACAAGTGTCCGGGACCATTTACACCAAAGGCAACGCGCATGTCAGACTTCAATAAGAAAGAGGCTCTTAAATACAACATTTTAGGGATTGAAGGAGATAACTATCAGGTTAGTGGATGGGGAGAAAAGCGGTTGGTAAATGTTAAAGCCAGGTCTTGTAGTTGTAGAAAATGGGAGCTTACAGGTATGCCATGCAAACATGCTATTGTAGCCAACCGGTATATGAGGTCCAATGGACTCGAAGTAGGAACTGTAGAATCATGGGTTCATCCATGTTACTTGCTTAAGACATGGGCGGAAACATACAGACACCACATCCATCCCATCAAGGGATATCCACATTGGAAAAAGTCAAATGTGCCTACAACCATTCATCCACCTAAACATCATAAACCGTTGGGTAGGCCACGAAAGAAAAGAACTAGGGCTTTTACAGAAAATGATGATACTGATAAAGAAGGTAAGTTGTCACAGTCTAGTAGGAGTGTAGTTTGTGGAATTTGTGGCAATGCTGGACACAACAAGAAAACATGTCTTGGGCAAGGAGGTGTTACTGGAAGTCAAGCCAGTACACAAAAGTCTCAAAAAACAGGTCCATCCCAGCCAAAAGTTTCATCACAGAAGAAGAGAAAGGGTAAATGTAACAACTTTGAAGGAACTGAACAAGCCCAAAGTTAAACTGAAGGTCAATCTCAAAGTCATGTGCATGAAACCCGTGGTAATTCTGAAAGTCATATTCAAGCAAGTGTGGACCCATGTCAATCTGGAAGTCAAGTTAATGCTGCTTCTGGTGGGTCTCCAAATCATGGTTGGACTAGGAAGAAGATTATAGCAGCAAAAATGGCTTCGCCACAAAAAAAATATTGCCTAAGTATTTCAAATACAATGTTTTTCATCGAGTATGTAATTCTTAGACAATATTTTCAATGCTTTAACAATGTGTGTTTCTGAAGTATGTACACTACTGAATTTTATGCATTTGGAAATATATCCATTTTGCATTATGTAAGATATCATCTCATGTTACTGTGTGGGATTAATTGATGTTTAACTGTATCCATTTGCCTTTTTTTTCCAGTTTCTACCAATTGTTGCAACTTCATACATTACTTATAAGTATTGACCTTAAGAAAGTCAATTACTACTTAACCAATAAAAGCAGGTATTACCATATTTATAGCCATGTCCATGGACCAAAATTGATGAAGTCAAAGCTTTCTACAAGTCAACCTACATTAACCCTGCCTAAAGAAACTAAAGAAACTACTGTAGATTCATACCACTTGCTACTAGAAAGCTTTGCATAACACAAAAGACATGTCTTTTTAAAGACACTACATACACCATATGCAAACTAAAACGATGAGTATCTACGAGACAAGACACAAGTTCCTCAAGCGACAAACTTTCTCCTTCTCCAGATGGAGCTCAGCTACAGCTGTTTGGTGAGCAGCCTCTAGCTCGATTGCATTGTCTCGGGCGTTGACGGCCTCCAATGTCTCCGCCATGAGGCCTGCTTGGCATTCTTGTAATGCCGCCTCATTACGATGAATGTGCCTCCTCAAGTATAGGATCACCTCCTTTGCTCTTGGTGGCATTGGTGGATCGTACCACCCATTGAATAGACATGTGGATCCCTAAAAATTAATAAGCTAAAATCAAGACTTTGACGCTTAAACTCGTAACTTGAACATAAACATGTAATCAAAAACAACCATTAGATTAAAACATTGATTAAAGTAAACGTGGCATTTTAACTTAATGCAACCCAACCATGAACGCACCTCCACTGGACAATCATAATCACGCCTTTCGGCGTTGACATTGTTCCAACAGCTCCTTAGGACCGCCAACCTGCCACATCCGCATCACACCATTCTTAAGATTTGGATCGGAAATATTTTAGGATAAGATTTGATGAGAGAGAGGAGAGTTTAGGGACGAGTTGTGAATAAGTTTCGCTTTTATTAACATATAATTACTGTAGCTGCTGCAGATGCTGCGTGTGCCTTAGCACGCTGTATTACATAATGACGATATTACCCTTGTGCTAAAAACAAAATGTAATGGCAGAAAACGGGTCAAAGGACGCAATCGGCCTCAAAAAACTTGAGGAGGGACGCACAGAGACGTTTTTAAAAAGTTAAGGTGCATGGCGATGTTTCTTGGAAAGTTTAGGGACCAACGGTCTTTTCTTCTTTTTTTTCCCTACTTGGCTGTTATTACATTGTACGAGTCCAAATAGAGCAGCAAAGAAGCAAAAGTCACGTTTCCATTTTAATTGTGAGAAGCTGATATACATACCACAATAAATGACGTGCACACTATAAATATACATATGTGGTGTTGTATCATGTGCATTATCAATGTGCTTTTGTGGTGTGCACATCATATATTGTGAGATATGCGTATCATCTCTAGTATTTTATTGATAGGCAATTGAAGCAGTAAATAAATTAGCAACCCTCCCAACTTGTCAATATTCTACTTTGGTTTACTTATTTTCAGTTGAAGTTCCATGATTCTAGCCAATTTAAATATATTTATGCATTCATATTGTAATGTGAAAACGTGTCTAATAAAAACTGATATTTCTCTTTGACTTTCTAAAGTATATTATCCCCGTCATAAGCTGCAAAAAGTCTAATTCAGTTATACAATTACTAGCTCAATCAATTAAAGCCAACGTCACCATTTGACCATATCTTAAGATTTCATGAACCTTTAGAGTGTGTTTGGTATAGAGAAATAGAGGCAAAGAAATGAAAATTGGCTAATTTTCCATGTTTGGTAGGTTGAGAAATCAAATAGGTGGAGAATTTCGAATTCTCAAGGAGTTCACCTCTTTGTATTTTGTTAACTTTAATTTCCACCCCTATTGTTGTGGAAATGGAGAGAATTGAGCTTTAAAAAATAATTTTTATAAANTCTATAGAAAGATAATTTAATTCTCGTCGCGATGGTATGATTTTTTTCGCGTAACGATAAACGGTTTATGAGATATTTAACTTTTAAAAAAATGGTGAAAGTTTATTTTTTTTGTTTTGATCAAAAAAATGAATGGTTAAGATTGGTTCATTAGATCTATGACAAATATGAGATCTATATTGAACTTTTGCCTTGTGAGATATGCGTATCATCTCTAGTATTTTATTGATAGGCAATTGAAGCAGTAAATGAAGCAGTAAATAAATATAGCAACCTCCCCCAACTTGTCAATATTCTACTTTGGTTTACTTATTTTCAGTTGAAGTTCCATGATTCTAGCCAATTTAAATATATTTATGCATTCATATTGTAATGTGAAAACGTGTCTAATAAAAACTGATATTTCTCTTTGACTTTCTAAAGTATATTATCCCCGTCATAAGCTGCAAAAAGTCTAATTCTGTTATACAATTACTAGCTCAATCAATTAAAGCCAACGTCACCATTTGACCATATCTTAAGATTTCACGTACCTTTAGTTTAACACTTTCATTTTTGTTAAGTCACAACAACAAACTACCAATTTGTATGTCATGATCATGAATTTTGTTTACTATTAGCAAATACGAAATTGTAACTTAAAATTACGAAATAAAAAGTTAATAAACTACTATGAACTTGTACATGAGATATCCATATGCATGCTGCATGCATTTAAAATCTTCAAAAGAGTTAGTTATATGTCACGCAATGTGTCCGTACAGCATTGTCAATAATAATAATAATAATAATAATAATAATAAATTTTTAAATAAAATAAAATAAAATACATGTTCAAAGTAAAAAGTGGCTGTTAATTTCATGTTACCTAGAGTAGATAATTCAGTGACATTTTTATGAAAACAGATTGATTCAAAATGTATTTGTGTAACAGGGTGCAAAACTAGTACTTCCTCCGTCCCAAAATAAGTGTCCAGTTTGACTTTTCATAGTTAAACTGGTTCAACTTTGACCTTAAATATTTTTTTTTGTGTTATATAATACTTGAAGAAAAATTATACCAATGAAAAATACACTTAAAATCCAATCCATTGATATATTTTTCATCAAGTATTATGAACACCCGTAAAAATAGATATGGTCAAAGTTGAACCAGTTTGACTCTGAAAAGTCAAACTGGACACTTATTTTGGGACGGAGGGAGTATAAGCAAAGCATAAGGAATAGAGCATGTCAGTATGTCACTTCACGAATTAAATTGATTGGATCTCGAATCCAAAATGTACTAATAGTTTTATTGAGAAACCTTTATGAAAAATTGACAAGGCAAAACTTTTATGACTCGTCCCAACCCGTTATGTTTTGACGTGCACGTAACTTTGTAAATCAAGTGTTTGAGCTAATTTTTCGTAGATGTTACCCAAACTGACTCGACCCGTACCCATATTTTTTTTACCATGATTTATGACAATTTAAAGCTAAAAAAAACGAAAATCCTTCATAATGTTTAGTTGTTTACATAGAGGATTTCTCATAATCTGTTTCACTAAACCAAAACTATTTTCCATGTTGGCTATATTATCATTTACAATAACTTCTTAGACTTTAGTAAAACTAATATAACCCCAATTTACCACTATGATTAGCAGCAGCTAGCTAGCAACTATCTAACTCATCATAGTATAGTTAAGATCAATTCGGGGTTTCTTAATCACCATAGAGGTCGGTGTCTGGACGGACTCAGGGAATGCGATGGTCGTGCTGCAACGAGGACATCTAGGGTTTCCTCGAGATATAAGCACATAAAGCAAGCAACTAGGACAACCAGCAGCATACGCTTCATTAGACCTATCATCATGATTATCAACTTCAACAATTGTTTCTTTCACAGAAGATGATGAGTTATTGGATGTAGGCGACGAGCATGATTTTGAAACTGACACTGAGCGTCTCCTTATCGTCTCCCTTTCAGCACGTTCAAGCGCGAATTTCACTTTGTCCAAAGTGCAAACACTTTTGTTAGCAGGTCGTGAAGACGACGACGAAGATAAACTCACAAGGTTGAGGTCTAAGCTTGTGTCGTCAAACAGGTTTAACGGCTTCTTTGACGATGGAGGGAAGTTAAGGTCTTGAAGCTTTGACACTGTTTTATCACTGTCTTGTTGCTTATGATCAGACGACGAGGACGATCCGTTTGGAGATTTGCATCTCTGCAGATAAACTTTTCCTGACTGAATTCAACAAACAAATTTTTTTGTTAGTACCGATTTTTACATGGTATCAGAGCGAGATTAATTATTCATGTAAGTTAAAAGGTCATATATATTCATATTCATACTTGTGACTATGAGATTAATATTTGATGATCATATATATTACGTAACACATGTATATATATGATATAAATGAAATAAGCAAAGAGATAATAACAAAGTTATGACTACATGAAAAAAGCAAGTAGTAATGAATGAATGCGAGCTATAAATGTTGCATTCCTAACAATCTGCCGCTTTAAATTACAAACTAGACTTTGCAAACGTTTTTATGATAATTAATTCGAGTGTCTCATTAAATGTTTATTCAAGATTTGTTCATACACGCACCTAAAATTTAATACACTCCATAATTACTTACAACTAACACAATTTTAAAAAATCAAAATTCAATGCTCATTCACATGAATCGTTTACATAAAAACAATTTATGATCATTTAGGTTTTCAAATACTTGCAAAACAGAGCACTTATATTCAATTAGGTTAAAACTCATAAGTACCAAAAAAGTTTCATTGATTCGTGAAAACAAAAAGAATTAAAGAGTACCATGCGATTACTTATACAAAATGATAATCTATATCACCAAAATTATAATAAAACTCAAGAAAATAATAGAACTATATAAAACAGTGGATCATTAACCATGATCAACGTAACATATATCATCAAAAATTTCATAAAACTCGTTAAACAACACAATAATACAATAATGATATACAATTACTAATGAATAAAGCATGTAATTTTTACGAATTTTATGATAATTTTGCTTCTCTATCTTTTCTTCTAAAAAAACATAAGCAAAACTATTATTAAATTCGTAAAACTAACATGATCACATAATCATTTTTTTTATGTAAGATCACAGAAACATCACGATCAAAACTATCATGTTAGTTTTACGAATTTAACGATAATCTTGCTCGCTCAAAAATTATACGCAAAATTACCATCATTAAATTCGTTAAACTAACATGATCATAATCAACAAAACAACACAATAACACATATATATATAATGAAAATTACAAAACATATATATACCTTTAAATCAAGTCGTTTCTCGTACCCAAACGGAACATGTAAATCCAAATCCAACTCCTTAGCAGAATCATCACCACCACCAAAACCACCACCTCCACCACCACCAAGAAGATCACGAGTAATCAAACCAGTTGATTTCGTATCATTCATGACACTATACAAATAATTCACATCAGTCACCATCTTTTTTTCTTTTATTTTTTGAACAAAAGATTTTTGAAGGAGGAGAAGGAATGGATGAAGAAAATTGAAGTTACATGTGTTGATATAGGGGAGGGTGGTAAGAAGGAGACTAAGATGATAATAATTGCTACTAAATGTGTATTTAATGATTCCATACTTTCTCTTTCATATTTATGTTAATCAATAGTATATAAATCTACTCTAGTCATTAAATATATTTAATGTGGTAGTTAATGGTTTGTAATCAGATTATGGTAATGTTACTTTACGTTCAAAAAACTATTACAAGGTGTATATGGGAATTGCAAAGTTTTTGACTAACTATTGGTCTTTAGAAACATAATTGCCATTCTATTGTCTTCTAAAAATTATTAGCCTTTCCATGGTGTTCAGTAGGGTGTGCACGGTTTGGTTTGGGTCTGTTTTTAGCTAAAACCGAAACCGAACTGACATGTTCGGTTTTTATAGAACCCAAAACCGAAACCATTCAGGTTTTTGGCGATTCGGTTTTTTCGGTTTATTATCGGTTTCGGTTCGGTTTTTCGGTTTCTAACCATTTATATTTGGGCTTGTCAAATTTATACCAACAAGCTTGTATTACATAGAAAATTGGTTATTCTTATTTACCTTTTTTTTTTGGTCAATCTAAGCATAATAATGTTTGTTGCATAATTTTATAATTACACACATACAAGTGAACATACACATAGTATGATCATTGTCAGATATTTATTGATATATTTTTAAGTAATACACGACACGACAAACATGCATATAAACATAAACATTAAGATAAATATATTATAAATCTAAACATAAATATATTATAAATCTACCCACAAATTGAATATGAATTTATAAATTTGATTTATTTAGTTATTTATTTATTCATATTATATTAATTATATAATAAAATTGGGTCGGCTCGGTTTTTACGGTTCGGTTTTTGGGTGAAAACCGAAACTGAACCGTATTTTTCGGTTTTTGAAAAATTAAAAGTCGAACCATCGGTTTTTAGTTTCGGCCGATTTTTTCGGTTCGGCTTTTTTAGTTTTCGGTTCGGTTTTGATTTTTTCGGTTTTGTTTGCTCACCCCTAGTGTTTAGTCACATTTTATTATTTATTTATTTATTTATTTATTTTTAAAGATTAATATCATTTGCATATCAAAAGTTTCTCTGCATGTCAATAGATCAATTTTAGTCACACGTTTTTTATAGTATTAAATAACAAACCAACTTTCACCGGTTTCTTTTCAGAAATTAATATATTTTAAATTGTTCGTTAAGCGAAAAAAATTACATCATCATACTGAGTATTTAATTATTTTAATATAGATGGACACTTTGNCACATAGTATGATCATCGTCAGATATTTATTGATATATTTTTAAGTAATACACGACACGACAAACATGCATATAAACATAAATATTAAGATAAATATATTATAAATCTAAACATAGATATATTATAAATCTACCCACAAATTGAATATGAATTTATAAATTTGATTTATTTAGTTATTTATTTATTCATATTATATTAATTATATAATAAAATTGGGTCGGCTCGGTTTTTACGGTTCGATTTTTGGGTGAAAACCGAAACTGAACCGTATTTTTCGGTTTTTGAAAAATTAAAAGTCGAACCATCGGTTTTTAGTTTCGGCTGGTTTTTTCGGTTCGACTTTTTTGGTTTTCGGTTCGGTTTCGATTTTTTCGGTTTTGTTTGCTCACCCCTAGTGTTTAGTCACATTTTATTATTTATTTATTTATTTTTAAAGATTAATATCATTTGCATATCAAAAGTTTATCTGCATGTCAATAGATCAATTTTAGCCACACGTTTTTTATAGTATTAAATAACAAACCAACTTTCACCGGTTTCTTTTCAGAAATTAATATATTTTAAATTGTTCGTTAAGCGAAAAAAATTACATCATCATACTGAGTATTTAATTATTTTAATATAGATGGACATTTTGATATGCTTTTGACAAACTATTTCTTTTTTCTCTTTTTTTACATTTTTTCGTCTCTTTTACAAAATTCTAAAAGTTTACTGTTTTTAATTTTGAAAACTAGACATTCATAGTTTTTCAACTATATGTAACAAATTATATTTCCAATTGTAGATTAATGCATTTAATTCGTCAAAATTGTATAAAACGCATAAAATCACATGTGATTTTCACCACATGACATTTGTAACTATACTTTAGAATTCAAATACACTATGTGGTATATGGTTGGAAAGCCATGAATGTATCTCTATACTCTATACTACATATAAAGGGTGTATGGTCAAAGTGGAATGTTGAAAGTTGAAAATGGTTATAGGTGAGGGAAATGCATAGTGTAATTAATACTCTTATTAAAACGCCTCATTACTTAAAAGTATAATGATTTATTCACAATGTACAACTAACTAAAAGCATATATACCATATTAAATAAACCAATTAAAACACCACTTACTAAAAAATACAATAAAATTTTATAATGTACAATTTAAACAAGCTATAACATAATCCATAATATAAATAATTAAACACATGTTATTTTTAAAACACCCTAAAATGAAAAGTATATGTTATTATACACCTTATACAAATTAATAAAACACACAAAGTTTCATACAAGCTAACAAGTTGATGGTACATGTAGTTTGAAAACCGGACTAGACCAACGGGTTCAACCGGGAACGGGTGTCGCCACCGGTTCGGCTAACCAATAAAAGCCATCAGAAAACGAACCAGAGATGACCCATTGAAACCATTACAAACTGGTAAATCAGGCCTCATCGAGATCTATTTATTCGATTAATCGTCACAGGGTACCCGCTTATACTATATATAAAGGAAAAAACTAAAAGTGAAAAGTAAAAAGTTGAAACTAAAATAAAAATGTTGAAAACATATATTTCAAAAGGAAACTATTAATACACATCGAAAAACGGGTTGACCCGGGACGCTTCAAACCCGGCGGGTTAACCCGGTTTAATTTCACCTGTGATAGACCTAACCCGTCGGGTTGACCCGGTTTAAATCGACCAATTTTTCGACCGGAACGGTTCAACCAGTTGAATCACCCGGGTCGAACTGGGTTTCAAAACATCATGTTTAATCTCTCTTCAAACTTTTATTATTTTTCGTTTACAACGCATAAATTTTTTTTTTTATCACTAAACAATCTGTCGCTATAAAATCCCGCTGCTATGCACGGGTACTCGTCTAGTGTTTATAATTGCAAAAAACGAGGAAAGCCTTTGATTTATACACAAATATTTGTGACAATTTTAGTACGGTTGATTCGAACTACCATATTAGTATTATACCACATGTGATATGTCATGAGATTTCAGCACTGAAAAAAAAATCCTAATTTATCGAAATTATATGAAAGTGACCGTCTATTGAAAGCTAATGAAATGCTAGTCACGGCGGTATAATTTATTTTGTCAAACGATTAAAGATTCATGAGATATTTAAATTATAAAATTTGGACATAATTGCAATTTTAATTAAAATGTTAGATATTCCACTTTTTTTTTTTTTTTTTTTTTTTTTTTTTTTTAATGTAAGTGATCTCTCATCTCCTTTCATATTAAAACATTCTTTTACATGGATTTCTGCTATAACTAATAGACATTTTCCTAATCGAATAGAATCGTATAGTCACTTTGGTTTTGAAAATAAATATTTGATATTTAAACAATAATATAATAAAACATACTAGTACATAGTTGATATTTAGATGTGTTTCAGTTGGTTGAAAACTTGAAATTGATGGAGTGGTGCTCTTACGAGGTTTTAAGTTTGTTTCGTAAGAAAATGCTGTCTAAGTACCTTTGTGCGCGAGTCGTAGAATCATTTGGCAGTTTCATGCCTTGTATATTTCTTGAATGGCAACTTTATGTTATGTATTATATGTCATGTACTTGATCTATCGGTTGATTAAGTTACAGTAAAGGTTTAACAAATGTTATATATGCAGTGGTGATGAATCAAGGTTGGCAACCAACTTCTTAGCTTATTTGATGCTTTTGTTCAACGACTTTCGAGCAATATAAAAAATAATTGAAATAAGTACCATAACTCAAGTTGTAAACTTTGAGGTTAACCTTTCGAATTTCTAACATCCAATCCATATTTTGTCGAAATAATACACGGGTACATTTTTTAAAAACAATATAGAGAAGACATTAAAAGTCACTCGTTCATTAAAAATCAAAATGAAAAGTAGAAAGAGAAAAAGTTTTGACTTGTGAGGACATAAAATATGTATGAAACATTACGGGGATAATTGTTTTTAAATATAACGAAGTTATTATTTTTTACATATTAAGTTGTGTATGCATTTTTTAACTTTTCTAAATAATGCAAACATTTAACTAATCATACTATTATATGCATAGTTTAACATTTTGGTTAGAGTTATATACATAAATCGTCCTTGTGGAGGACCAAATTGCAACGTTAGTCCTTACTGTCAGTTAGAGTTATTTACATAATTCATCCTTGTGGTTAGGCCCAAATTGCAGCGGTAGTCCTCATTGTCGGGTCGCCACGTGTCAACACGTGTCACCACCTGAGTTGTGCCACGTGGTGTAACACCCCCATTTTCACGGTTCGCAGCGGATTTAGGGTTGGGGTATTATTTAATGGAATCACAGTTAAAGTAATAGAAAACGACTCGAAAAGAGACGTTTTTAGAAATTTAGTTATCATTCATTAAATTATCAGAGTTTTTATAGTAAAAGATATACTTTTACTATTGATGAGGTCCCAAAGTCTAGGTGAAAGGTTATGTTTGAATGATAACCGGTTTGAAAGTCCTCCAAGTTCAGTGCCTCCTCCTACCATGGTTCCATAATAGTGGTATACCTAGGATACATACATGCTAAAAAAGTCAACACTAGGTGTTGAGTGAGAGTCATAGGTTTAAGTGATAGTGAATACAAGTTCCGCAGGGTTCAGTTGTTACACCCTTCAAGGAAAATGTAGTGTTTGTGAGAATTGCAATGCATATACAATTATCAAGAGTGGGATATGTTGCACTAAGCTCATGAACCACACGTTAACAGTCCGGGTCATGGGGTCTGCAGACCAAACCATGAGGGGACGGGAAGGATAACTTTGCCAAAGTTAATCCTTTAGAGAGGGTTCAAATATAGTACTTATTGATACCCTCCAGTGAGAGGTAGTATCAACGGGAGTTGTTAAACTCCAATAAATCTATCAACTATATTCGCGTTCACTTGTGTAAAATATCACAAGTGATTAGATTCATGAATTTGGTTATGTAATGATGGCAGATAGTTTACTCATGCAACAACCAAAGAAAAAGACTTGTATTCGGTTTAAAGAGAGTAGTAAGCATGTAACCCCCTCACAGGGTTTGTAAAGCATTTAGAAAGTGTGAGGCTATGAAAACTCACCTAGGCTTAGGGAAATCTGATTGATAAAAAAGTGACTCGGAAAACTAGATTGCCTTACTCACGTATCCTGGTGGTATTGTAGGTGTGGATGGATGTCAAGCTTTAATTATTTTGTTCAAGTTTCTTAAGTAATAATTCTTAAGGTTTTTAGTGTTTTAGATATAACATAACACCGTTCAGGCCATCACAATCCAGAAGTATAAGACTCCTCACATGAAGCTCCCTACTATTGTATTATGTTATCAACATAATACTGTTCGGGCCATCATAATTCAGAAGTTAATACTCCTCACATGAAGCTCCTTACTATTGAGTCATGTAGTTATTAGAGTTTAGTTATAACATAACACCGTT
>LBNU01028311.1:84994-98440 GCA_014162995.1 Artemisia annua
ATAAATAAAGAGCTTAAATATGCATATTCTGCCGTTACGATCACATCGCATAAAATCGATGCCATGAAATTAACTCGAAACATAAAAACAAAAAAAAAAAAAAATCGATGAAAAAAACTGGTGAAAACAAAAAGATGAAAGTAACTCTGGTGAAAGTATAATCGATGAACAGTCCATCCAATGAAAGTACGATGAAAAAAGTGCCGATGAACAAAAATTTTTTTTTTTTATAAATAAAATAGACGTAATCAAAACAAAAATAACGAGACGCTCTCATGAAGCACCAATTGATACGACGCGGTTAGAGATATGTATCGGGATAAAAAAAAAGAGGCACCACTAAAAAAAAAAAATAAGCGTGTGTGGTGAAAGAAAAATGTTAAAAAAAAAAACGTTTTTAGGGGTCAGTTTGAGTCTAATTCGGTATATTATTGTGATCGATTTCACCTAAAGTCGTTCTTTTCTCATTTTAGGTACGTTTTGAGGGAAATCACAAAAGATAGATTTTCGGAGTGAAAAAGTGCGGAAAACAACAAAATCTCCAAAAGCCCTAAAGTGCCAGAAGGTGACCGGCGTCAAAAGCTTCCAACGTGACGAACGTCAGGAACAAATGAAGTGAAGAAAATTGGAAGTTAATCATGACGGCCAGGAGAGTTTTTGCCTAGTCTGGTGACGGCGTCAGGGAAGGCGTCAGATCTGGAACAAGGCGGCGTGGACGACGTCACCTTCTGTGCACTTTAGGCGTCTTTTGAGATTATTGTTGTTTTCGCACTTTTTCACTCCGAAATGCTTCTTTTGTGATTTTCTCCTCAAAAGTAGCTAAAATTAGAAAACAACGACTTTAGGTGAATCCGATCAAATAATATACGAATTAGGACTAAACGACCCCTAAAAAACGTAACATTTTTCGTCTCATCACCAGCACACGCTTGAAGTGGTGCCTATCCGATAAACCCTAATCCGGTCCGTAATCAATTGGTTGCCTTTCATTGATAGCTCTCGCTTGAGAGGGTTTTTGATTACGTTCCCAATTTATAAAAAAAAAAAAGTTTACTGGTTCATCGGCAACTATTCATCGTACTGTTCATTGAGGTACTGTTCATCGACAAGTATGTTCACCAGAGTTAACTGTTCATCTGATACTGTTCACAGGGTAATTGTTCATCGATTTTTTTTTTTTTTTTTTTTTTTTTTTTTTGTTTTTCGAGTTATATGTATCATGGCATGCGAGCGGTATGTGACGGGACGGCAGATATGCATATCTAAGCCTTGCCAAATGGGTACCGTGGCCGAATATCAGAATGAGGTTTGAGGTACCTATAAATAGAATAACGGGGATATCTGAAAATTTACTCAATCCGTTTTATATCTCTGGACTTAAACCGCTTCTACAATGTCACTCTTAAGGTTAGGCGCTACTAAACTTTAGGAGAAGCCTATTCCATACCCGTATAATTGGAGTGCTCGTTTTGAGTAATTGCAGGGAAGCAAAGCTGAACATTAGAAGAGAAAAATAAATATCGTTCTTAATCATGGCCAAGTGATAGAAGCTCCATATGTGAATTAAAGAGTCCTTAGATGCTAATGAATATATGGGTGTTGTTGATGGTTGTAGCGCGATAACGTGTTTTTGCTGTTGTTGAAAGTAATGTGGAAAACCAATGGAAGTTCTAGTGAGTTTATGCGAGAGTTTCAGAAATAAGAAGTGTGGAAGATATTGTTGTGGGTGGTGGTGGAAGCGTGTAGGGTTGACGAGATGAGTCGAATATATGTGATAATCACTACTTATCGGATGGAGGTGGTATATTTGATGATAGTATCAATGATAAAATTTGGGTTTAATCAAGGAGTTTGTGATTAAGTGTTGAATGGGTAGGATGTCCCGACAAGTGTGTTGGCTTGTTTGTTTGAAGTGGGTATATCGCAGAAGAAGAGTCGTGGGCAGCAAAAGATGGAGAGGGTGTTGTGTTACTGTCCAGGCAAAGGAACACGAAAGAAGAAAAAGGCGAAAGCTGCAATTCAAAGAAGATTATGGGAGTCCCGGAGATGGACCTGCGAGGGATGGGGGAGTCAGAGAAGTCCAAAACGTATGGGCATAAGATTGATGTCATATAGTTCTATTTTATTTATGGTGCTTTGTTTTAGGATGTTTTCGAGATGTTTGATTTAGGAGGAGGTCAGATTAAAAATTGTTATAATACAGACACCCTTGAGGGTCAAGGGGGTGGTGGGGTTTGAAGGAGTGGTTTTTAGAAATGATACGTCTGGCCGAGCCCATTGGTCTATTTAGGTCTTTTTAGGGTTTTATCGCTTACTTTGTCTTATAAATACTGCTNAAACTCTTGAGTTGGAAACTCGGGGCGTGGATGTAGGGCAAGGAAAAAGAGTCCTTGTAGCCGAACCACGATAAACAATCGTGTTGTGGTTTGATCGTTTCTTTCTTTATACTTGCTTATTGATTATTGCATATTAGTTAGAATTGTTGATTACACGTAAAGCTTTTCAAAGATAAATTAAGTTAAAAAGGCGGTAAACTATTCAACCCCCCTTCTAGTTTTCCACATGCTTGAACATTTACTTTAATGTATAACCGTTAGGTTAAATCGCATAAATTGGAAAACAACTTTAAATGAATATCGGCACTAGACTAAGTTTAGTCTACGCCAAATGAGTACTATATGACTTTTATAAGCATATTTTACAAGTCTATACATTTGGTTTTATAAGTTTGACTTAAAACGTCTACGTCTCGCATATTAAGTCTCATGCATGGATGAAACACTTAACCATTTCACCACCTTCACATCATATACACACAATCAATGTTTTAAACCCGGGTTTTTAATCGAACCGGTCAAGTTGCCGGTTCAACCAGTTCAACCGCCGGGTTAAAACCGGTTCTATGATGATGAAGAAAATAGCTATATACTGTTGCACAAGCAACTTTGAAATCTGCAAAATAGCATCCAAAGAACACTTTTAACACCTCCAAAGTCAACCTACATTATCATAATAAAATTTAGCCAAAACAATCAAATTATAACTTATAACAGGCGATATATTACAAATACGAGTATGTAACTCTTATATACTTTTTTTTTTACCAAAAGCCAACCAACATCAAAGATCATCATTTCTATCGTTAAATTTAGAGCCATGGTTGTATATACGGGAATGAATTATTGACCTTAAGTTGTAATATATTATTCCGAAATCCGAATAATACTAAATAGAAATAAACTAAAAATTACCTCATATGGGTTGTGGGATTTTGGCAGATATGTGAGAAAATGGAGGGTTTGAGAGGGAAGGGAAGGGGTAGGTGGGGAAATGAAAGGTTGGGACGTGGGTTTAGTTTTAGGGAATATAAGATCTTTTTGTTATCTTGAAAAAATAAAAAATTAACCTTGACCCGACTGGGTTTACAAAACAAGGTCGCCCCGGGTCGTAAGAAAACCGCCGGTTTAATCCGGTTCCAAAACAACCAAAAAACCGTTTACATCCGGCCCGACCTCCCAACCAGTTCCTAGTTGAATCGGTCGGGTCGACCCGGGTTTTAAAACATTGCACACAATAACATTTATACAATTCAAAATTTAAAAAATCCCTCCCCTTCACACCACACTATAACCGGCTACACTTATAACACCCACTCATATCAATTTTTGACTTGAAAATTTACAACATGCCTTAGCAAAGTTAACATAAAAATTAGCAAGTTAGAAGTCAACCCCCCCCCACCCTTGGTCCTTGTCAACCCATGCCCAATGCAAGTTCGCAAGAGCACACTAGCTTGTTTCTTTTCTCTTTTAGACTTTGCATCCCCTTATGACCCATATTAAGATTGTTCAACATACCAAATTTATTCCTATAAATACTAGACACCTTGTGACTGCATTTCACACATCACAAACACAAACTCATATCTCTTTTATCCTATCAAACACATGGCAATAACAACAACATAAGGCTAGGGTATTTTGATCTTTGGTTGATTTGGTTAAAGGGTTGGTTTGAAAAGCTAGGGTTTATAAGTACAAGTTAAGGTTTTAATTGTGTTCATGGGTATTGTTTGCACACTTTGCTCTCAAATCATCACCATATTTTTTCATTACATGTTTTTCATTCCAATAATCATTTCATACTTGTTTTAGATCACCATTATATGTCTTGACGTGTTGAAAATAGATTTAAAGTTAAGTTACCAAACCTTATATTCTGGCAGATTTCGACAACCGACTTAGGTACATAGAAAACTACGTTAGAATAACTTTGAGACAAAAACCTTGCAACCCCAGCTAGACACATGTCTTAGGTAGTTCCCATTTGAAATTTATAATTTTTGGAATTGTGTTACTATTTTTACCAATTTTTCCCAGATCGGGTGTATGAAAATCCTTGAATCTGAGTTCAAAACTTTGAACGCAATTATCACCACCTTAAGAGTAGTTTGAGAAGTCGACCCTTTTGTACTTTTTATAGCTAAGACCTTAACTTACACTCAGCAAGTTGGATCAGCTCTAGAGGTTAAGTATTGAAGGAGTTATGACTAAAATAAGTCGGGTAAAACTTTCTGGAAATTGACAACTCTGACACCCTTGTGGTCTTTTGACTTTCTGGAACAATAGGCTTAGAACTGAAATAAATGACCTACATTTTTGGAAATAAAACTTTAAAATCTTCAACTTAGGCTTTTGAACGGACTAATTTCATTAGAAAATGAGTGAGTTATATCCCGTCGAAGTCGGGAAAAGTTTCTGTCAAACAACAGGTCAGTGAGTAAATTGATATAAATCGACATCTAAAACGTGTTTTCACAAACAGAGATCTTGATTTATTGAAATTAGACATAATTACCTATGTTTAGAGAATTAAACGGATAAAAATGAGCTATAAATGAAGGAGATACGCCCATTCAAAGTCGAGTTTAACCTAAAAATCAATAACCTTTATTTTAGTATCGTAAACACGTTTTATTCATTTTTCTTAAACGTTTTGACTTACGTAACTTTATAAAACCTCACTATAAGCGTATAAGAGTGATAAAACTTTAGAAAACTAATATGCATCTAGGTCGCATTTAGGATTACTTGTCGATGAACTCACAATATACTTTCCCATTACATTACTTACTCGAGGTGAGTTTCATAGCCCCATATTTACTCGTTTATATTTGTTTTGAAATACTTGGGGTGAGAATACATTGCTTGATTTTACATACGGACACAAGTACATAAAACAATTACGGAATTGCCTAAGTACCTCATATGAACCGTTAATTACTTGTAAGCACAAATGTTGTGAATAGATCTATTAGGTTGACACCCCCATCCGGGTAAGTAGCGCTTACTTTACCGGAGGTACCAGTCAAACGGACGCATACCATTTGGAGAACTTTGTGTGGTTGGCAAGACACCTACAGGGCATAGTTATATACATAAATACATTAAGGTTTCAGGGTCATGAGCATAGTGCATTTGTAATAAATTTTGTGTGACATTATATTTGTGATAATGGTCATACACGATAATCTTGTGGTCCACTTTTACATTTATTTAAATTTATGAACTCACCAACGTTATATTGACATTTTTAGCATGTATTTCTCAGGTTCGTAAGTTGTTTGGGTTGGCATGCATGAATATTCATAGAGTTGTTGTTGGCGGATACATTCACGATGATTTTTCTGTATGTTTGAATGATCACCCATCAACTCATGCTTATATGCCTTGTTTGTGCGTGCATCTATGTCCATGTATATGTTTATCCTCAAGTTTCTCAGCCTAAACAAACATGTCTTAAATCATTCTCATTATAAAATTAACCGTTTGAAATCACCATTTTTACTTAGGCTTTTGATAGTGACAATCTTTGGACTTTCCTGCAAAACACTTGTTAACAAGAATTACACCAATCCTTTGGGATGACCTGGTCTTACCTAATTACTATATTACATCGAGGGGTATACTTTACCCATATGTTAGTCAAAATAATCGGTTATAACTAGTCTTGTAAATTTAAAGCTTTATCAACATATCACTCACCATATACAAAACCCATAGAAGGCTTCCGATATGCATCGACCATATGAAGAACTTTGACTAACGGTGCAAAAACTTTTAAGCATGTTGTAACACTTGCCCAAAATGCAGCATAGCACCAATGCATAAACGATTTATCCTTTAACCGTTTTTGAGAATTTACAACTCTCGCACTTTTCACTACAAAACATTGTCCTTAGTTGAGACTTATTTTTCTGCCAAACTTTGTAAAGTGAGAAATCCGGAAGCAAATCTTGTAACTCCTGGTCTCACTATATCTCTTTTCTTAGTGCATTGCCTCATCAAAGCCAATGTCTTGTGATGGGCATAAATAAACACCGTTAGCGTTTTCGCTTAATCAAGTGTTTTCTTATACCTTCGCAGCCCACCAATAGCTTGAAGAATAAATAAACTTATAAGTACAAAACTTACAAAGTAACAAACATTTAATGCTCATTTTAAGAACAATTCGTTTGGAATTAGTTTTTGAAAAGATAATGTCATACTAAATCTTCAATACAGTTGTATAGTTTATTTTTTCCTAGTTTTCTTGCCATGAATATTTAGTTTATTCATTGTAGGCTGTTATGTAAAAAACACAAGAATAAATAACAAAAGTAAAAACAAGCACGGTTAAAATTATTACCTTAAAGCACAAGATTAATTGTATAATTCGCACACGATGTCCTACAGATTTTTGGTATTTTCTCATGAAAACAACTTTGTCACTCTCATATTATTAGAGGCATTATCAGTCACAACTTGAACAACATTTTCGGGACTAACAACTTCAATGCAACTATCTACATGCCTATATATGTGATCGCTTGTGTGAGCTCTATCCGAACAATCTTTAGAATCAATAAAAATGGTACCTAAATTTGAATTCACACACAAGTTCATGATGAGTCTTCTTTTTTTATCGGACCATGCATCCGTCACAATTGAGCATCAACTTATTTTCCATTCTTCTTTGTATTTTGTCATCAAGGTTTTTGTTCTTTCAACATCTTCTTTTAAAGCAGTATCCTCCATCTCATCAACCACCTATATAAAACAAGGTTTCACTATGGAAACTCCCAACTCAAAATTACAAGATAATGGCACGTGGTATTATTTTCAATCCAGTAGACCATATTCATTTGAGCGTCCCAACATTTAATTCTAACAAAAAAAACGCATTCAAACAAAACCTCGGTAGATCAATCAAAATACTTATCACAAGAACAATGAAACCCCAATTTGCTTACCCAATCGAAAAACACACTTCCAAAAATCAATCGAACAAAATATTGTTACCAACAGAATAATCGTTACAATAAAAACCAATCCCAAACAAGGTTTCGTTACAAACAATGAATCACCCGATTTTATATATCATGATAAAAATCATGAACGTGGTTATTAAATCATCCATTTACATTTGGGGAACGATTCCTAACATTTACAAATATCAATTACAATAAGATTTGTTTGAGTTGGAAGAACCCTAATTTTTGGGGCAAAATTAAATTATGGGAAATTGTATATCCACAAGGTAATTATTTTTTCGATTTTATTAATTTTTCAGTATTTTGTTTATGATTAATGTACCCATTTGTATGTTTACTCTATGATTAATTTACCCATTTGTATAATCCATGCTTTTCCTCATTTTGATTTTGCCTGATGATTTGTAATATGTATGTTACGTTTTTGTTATTGTTATTTAAATAAGGTGTAACTTTTTTTCGACTTTTTGATAGATGATTTGTAGCCCTCATATGAATATCTTTTGATGGGATTTGTTGCAGATTAACATAATATAAGCATTAGGGGATGTGGATTCGATAGTAAAAACTACAACATTTTAGTTAACCACAAGCAAAGTTTTTCGCCTAAGGTAATATTACAATTACAAGACATGAGTTAATACCAGCTTCTCACATCTTCTTTATAAGAATGTCACTGCACTTTAATGTACAATGATGATGTTGATGACTCTATTGTTTTTAGGATTTCATGCTTGGTAATATGTCTTGGTGATTTCTATTTTTACCCTATTTGATATGTATATCACTGAGTCCACTAAGTGCCATTGACAACTGTTTTAACCCTATAGAATCCAGTAAGCTTTAATAGTTGATTATCAGTTTTCTTAAAACACATATGTATGCATGAACTGCATGTGAGAGTCTTTGTTGCCTCTCTGTCTATAGATCGTGTTATAAGTGCAGAAGATGCTTTTCGGGCCAAATAGGTGAGTGATAAGCCCCTACATTACAGTTAGACAATTGTTTTGTTAGGTAACGTTGGAGGTACTTGTGAGCTCCATTAGATAACAAAAAAATTGTCGTGTTGTTTGTTCTACCTTAGGCTGTAGTCATCATATATTGATGGGATGGTATGCTTCTGAATCAGATTTGTTAAGTCCTCTGCAAGTCCTAGGTTTCTGGACTACTAACAATTTCCTACCATGGGTGTTAAGTTGTTTTTAGGTATCTTTTGGCAACATATTTTTTTTGGGCTTTCGACATGATAAATGATACAATATACCGTGTTAAAGTTAAAAATGTGTGGTAGTGCTTGACTGGTCTCAGAACCAACAGGTATTGTCACACAAGCTAGCCACTTGTGAATGACTAACCGTAACAAATAAACCCTGAAAGCTTAAGACCAGATGCAATGAAATCCTGGAGAGTATAGTGTTTCCCCGGGTCGTTAAGTCCCAGCGAGATTGAAATTGTGTTTTGGGAAAACGTTTTGGAAATAAGTGACTTGGGAGTAGTAACCAGATTAAGATTTGGATTGATTTTACTAGGGGTGAGCACAAAAACCGAAAAACCGAATCGAAACTGAAAAAACCGAAAAAGCCGAACCGAAAAAACCGCCTCATTTGACAAACCGATGGTGGTGGTTTTGAATTTTGTAAAAACCGAATATTTGGGGCGGTTTTTGGTTTCATAAGGAAAACCGAACCGAAAAAACCGCCCCGCCCCACCTTTATATATGTTCTCTATAATTTTATCTATGTAAAAGATTTGATATTTAATTTTAAAGATTGAGTATACAACTTTACCTATTAAAAAAGAGCAATAGTGTTAGTTATTATCTATACATTCGAATTTATATTTATAGATATTATATAGTATTTGTTTTCGAACAATAGTGTTCTTCGAATGTATTTGCGGACGAAAAGTGCAAAGCTGCAAGGATATGCATTTTATATTTTAGATTCATTTTAGGTTATTTTGTTGTTTCATACGTTTTTTCGAAGCTTTAGATTGTTGGATTATGCTATTATTGATATTTGTTTAAATATTTTTGCTTGAAATCGTAAACTTTATATAAGATTAAAACTTGCTTGTTTTCATGTTAGAAAAAACCGAAAAAAACCGAAACCGAACCGATTCAATGTCAAAAACCGAAAAACCGAAACCGAAAAAACCGAAACCAAATGGTTTGTAGTTTCTAAAAACCGAATATACGGTTCGGTTTTTGGTTTTACCATAAAACCGCCCCACCCCGCCCCATGCTCACCCCTAGATTTTACACTAATGATTGCTTGGATTTGAAAATGAGATTGCACAATTACAGATATGACAAATATATAACACAAAATGTAATTAAGCAAAGTACAGGGACTAAAAGTGACAATTTCTAAACTACAGGGGCTAAAAATGACAAGTTCCAAACTTCAAGGGTGTAAAATGAAAATTTTGAAACTTTATAATTTAAAGAAAATTAAAATCTAAAAAGAAAATATTTTACTAAAATTATATTGATTTAATATTAATTAATTAATATAAACTATTTTAATTTACTTAAAAACTATTTATATTAATCCTAAAAAGATTTCTTTTACAAATTAAACTTAGAAAATTACAAAAATATTTTCTAAAAATCTAAAATGACTTAAAATGTTTATAAAAATTAAAAAGAAATATTTTTGTCTTTTTGTGGATTTTTTATAAATTAAAAACTTAATTAATATTTAAAACCTAATTAAACTATTTAAAAGAGAAAAATTAGAAAATGAAAAGGGAAAATTATAAAATTAATTTTTACAGATTCTAATTAATGTGACAAAGCTAGAAAAATTATAAAAATGAAAATTATATTAAATATTAACAACTATGCTAATTTCTTTTTGGTTTTTCTAATTAAACTGTTTTAATTAAAATTAAATCTAATAATTATAAGATGAACAGTAAAAATTCTAGAAAAATTACTAAAAATACTAAATATTATTTAGAACCTAGGAAAAATATAAAAAGATGCTACTGTTTAACAAATTTATACAGAATTATTTAATTTAACAGTTTTAATTAATTACTAAATTAACTAATATTAAATCTAATAAATACTAAACAGAAAAAGAAAATTCTAAGAAAATTACTACAAATACTTAAGGTGACAAACTAATTTTAAAAATTATAAAAACAGAATATTATTAAGCTAAATTTAAAAAGAGAAAATGAAAATTAAAAATATTAAATAGAAACTATCACTTTTATTAAAAAGTGATTATTTTTGGATTTTTCTATTTGGAACTTGTTTGTACACTGTAAATGGACAACTTTTATGAAAACACTTTTGCTTAAGCTCAAAAATAAGCTCTGTGCAAGCTTTTATCTAAGACAGTTTGACTTTGGTCAAACTAGCAATGCAAAAGCTAGAAATAAGCCACACAGTGATCACAAATGATTGAAATAGCTACAAACAACTTATATGAACATGAAATAAGCCAAAGATACAAGAAAAGCACACTGGATAAGCCAAAAAGCACAAATAAGCAATTTCAGTAACCACAATGACTCACAGGCCTGCAAGTTTTTGTTGGCTTGATTCAGCTTATCAAATAAGTTAGAAAAAGCAAAATAAAGCTAGAATTGGAAACTATGGTTGCTTGGCTTTCCAAAAAGCCAAGAATCACAAGGTGGGGCCCACTAATAAGCTCTGTGTGAGCTTATGAAGATGGGTGTTTTCACTGACTATTGTTGAACACAGTTGAATAAGGCAAACAAAATGAAACAAGCAGCCCTATTGATTGAGTTCTAAAACACAAAATAAGCTTTGGACTTTGAAATATGGCTGATAAGCTTTCCAAAAAGCCAGGGTTCAACAGGTGGGACCCACTAATGAGCTCTATGTGAGCTTATGAAAATGGGCTCAAACCTGTGACACAGGGTGAGTTTATGAAAAAGTATGTTTTAAAAGCCAATGAAAAAGCTATTTGAAAAGCTCTAAAGTGAAAAACAATTATTAGCACAAGTAGCTGACCAAATGGGCTTTCCAAATCAACAAGAATCACAAGCTAAGACTAACTAACCAAGATTGTGCAAGCTTATGAACTTTGGTGAAATCTGTGATACAGAACACTTTTTTGAAAAACTATCTAAGAAAAGCTATCAAATAAGCAGTATATAAGCTAGATAAAAATTAAATAAAAATACCCTAATGAAGCTTAGCAACCAAATATTAATACCCTACAAGCTTTTAACCTAATTCACAACAACAAGATCACAATTAAATCAACTATTTTATTCAAAAACTATTTTCTGTCAAATTGACTTTTTTGATTTTTGCACTAAGTTGACTTTGGTGAGTTTTGATCTTGATTTTCTTACTGATTATGATATATTAGACTACAACAACATGAATTTAAGCAACCATAACAACTTATGAACTGATTTGATGATTTTGGACTCAAAAACTTTAACAGATTATGAATGAGATGAGATTAAGAGTGATTTTGACTTTTTTACAAATGACCACTGGATTTTATGCTTGTTTTGAGTTTATTAGATCCTAAGTGACATGTATCAAGCACAAACAACAACCAATGAACACTGGATCACACTTATAACTTCCAATCCAAACAACCTTTTTAACTGCACTAATGTTGGTTTTCAAAAGAACTTAATGATTTGGACCACAAACTTGATTCCAACTAACCAATTATGCTACCTTAAACTGATTTTAGCACAAAAACACAGGATTAAACCACAATTACTCAAGATGATCAAAGATTCAATTTTGACAGTGAAAATGAGATTTTAAGTAATTATGAAAACTAATGAATAACCCTGAGATTTTTAGTAATAATATCACTAATTAACTCCTAATAAGCACAAAAGCACAGAGATTAAGCAAAGATAAGCACTAATACAGTGAATCAATAATTTGCACTAAAACTTGAATTTTTAGAAATTGAAAAGTAGAAACCTTTACTCTAGCTTTACTAGAGCTTCTTTATGCTCAACAAGCTCCTAGCTTATCAGAGATAAGCTAGGTAAAAGTCCATCTTGCCCCTCCATTGTAGGCAACTTCCAAAGCTTCCACAGTCAAATGCAAAGGTACCCTGTGTGTTTTGTTTTCTGAATTTTTTATTGTTTTTATGTTTTCTTAAGTTTATATAAGTCCTAAGTGAGTTTATGACACAGTAACATTAAGCTTAAAGCATTATTAGAGCTAAAACAGAATTTGAAATTGAAATGGTAAACACTGAATTCAAACTGAAACCTTGAGATTTTTGATTACTAAAAGATCAAATTACACTATAGAAACAGAGTACAAGCTTTTGAAAGCAATTTAAACAACTAAAAACTGAAATTACATAAATTCGACACTAACTTAAGCTAATTATGACTATGCTCCTTCCTTCTTGCTCCTCTTCTATTTATAGCATGAGATTAGGGTTTCTTGGATATCTCTGAGATTGATCCTAGCCCTTGATTGAGATTTTGGCGCCAAAATGGTTTTATAACCATTTTCTGTTTTTAATTGCAAGAGGGGGTGGCAGCATTTATTGTGGGGGGTAGTGGGTTAGGTGAAGTGGATTTGGGCGGTGGGATGTGATGGAGATGGTGGGTGTGAGGTGATGGTTACAGTGCAAGTTGCAGGGGTGGGGGTGAGAGGGAAGGGACGGGGTGAGTTATAATATTTAAAAGGGAGTGGGCTTGTTGGGTTGGGCCAGAGAAAAGAAAAAGAAAAAGAAAAGGGCTGAGGGTGGGTCTGGTTTGTAGATTGGGTTGGATTTGGATTTTTTGGGTTTATATAATAAGAAGGGTCCGGTTTGGTTTATAGATTTCACAAGGACCAATTTTGTAAACTTCTGATTTTTGAGGGGCCTGAGTTGTAAATTTTCCAAAGTTCTTAAAGGGTCCTTTCTTGCCAAGGTTGAATAGTGCAAGGACCAATGTTGACTTTTTCACTCTTGAAATTCCCAGGGACCATTTCTGCCATTTTGTGAAACTTCAGGGACCAAACATGTAATTTTTCCAAAATTTTACCACAAGGACCAATTTTGCCATTTATGAATAGTACAAGGTTTATTTTTGATTATTTTCACTTTTTAAATTCACCAAGGACTATTTTTGACATTTTTCAAACTTGGGGGACCAAAGTTGTAAATTTGTGATTT
>LBNU01028311.1:102325-121237 GCA_014162995.1 Artemisia annua
AAAGGGGGTGTTTGGTTGTTACTGTAAGGGTTCTAACCGGGTGACTGAAATAAATAACGTCCGCACAGGCCCTTAAAGACTTTTCTTTCCGAACAACCCCTGAAACAACATCTGCCCAAACAACCCCTATTTTATTTGTTCACTAAAGTTACGCTTTTTAGGTGAAAGGTACAACTATTCAAAACTGAAGTATCATCATCATGTTAAGTTTTTTTATTCGTCTGTGGCATACTACAAAAATATTTATCGAAATTTTGATTTTAAAAGATGTTTTGCTTACTGAAATTTTGCGGTAAACCTATAAAACAATAGTTTCAATTATATAGACATTAACAATCAACGAAATCACGAATTGAACAAAACATCCAAAATATAGTATTTGGATTTTGTTAATCTGCTTTAAGGTAAAAAATTTACTTGTATCATGCTTTAGTTTCAATGTATAGCATGAAATTTGATTGTGAAATAGTGTATGTTAAAAGCTTGATTTAACGATAAAAATTTAGTAGGTTTCGTGTTGCTAGCAATAGAAGTCAGAGTCAGTAGGACAAACCTGTGTGCGCAGGACTTAGATTACTCCATGGCTGCTGCAAAGTAGCAAGTTTCTACAAAATTACCCCAAAGCTGTGCAGATCCGACTTCTCATCTGAAGGTTTATCACAAAGAAGTTCTAGTGCCATCCATTGGGACAACTCTTACTTCAAGTGAAGAGGATGATACATGATCATAAGATGATCTCATGGTTACCAGGTTAAATACCAATAGATAGAATTATCTAGTCAACTTATGTAAGCTCATGTGGAGTAGTCAAGGTCACCGTTTATCATACTTTTGCCATTAATTCGATCTCTTTACCAAACTCACCAACCTTCATTATTTCACTAACCCATTTCATCATTTTAAAGCAGTAAGCACCATCCGTTAGCTCGTAAATCATATAAGCTCGTAAGCTTATGAACTTAAATCAAGCATAAGCTCAACTTAATAAGAGACACAAAAAGTGAGTGTATCAATTTTTCCAAATTCAAATAACTCATAAAGCATGTAAATAAGAAATTTCAAACGCCGCCTAATAAGCATGTCTTACATCAGCATGTCTAACATTTATTATTCACAGATTAGACAGAGGCCTCGTATTACTTTTCATAAATGATGTTTAGATATAATAAAACAAATGGCATTTCCTAATCACTCATTTCAAAATCCTGTTCTAATCTCCGAAACTGGAGGACTTCATACGGGCTGAGGACTTAGTATTGATTCATGCATTTCATTTTCAAGCCAAATAAGTATACCACATCAGATGCACATAGCAAGGAAACATCAAAAGCAAATTGCATTGTAAAAGCGCATTGAATGCATACCAGATCAGATGCACATAGCAAGTAATCGCAAAAAAATATGTATTCTAACCAACCCCTAATTCCAGCAAAACCAACCCCTAATTCCAACAAAACCCTGAAATTATAACCAACTCCTAATTAGTGCTTAAAAAGAAAAAAATAGCAGCTATATACATCATTGTAGGAAAAACAAAATAACCATGGATATGTTAGATGAGTGATCCAGTTTTTTTTCTTTTCAATATTATGAAAAATATGAATTGTAGCCACAATCATAATCAATTGTTTTCTCAAAATGAATTCACCAAGCTGGAAAAATTAACAAACAAAACTCACTTGCAATTTCAGGAGTGTGGTTGAAAAATTCTTTCTTCACACTTCTTGAAATCAAAGAATTACCCAAGGTATTCGGGTCTTGTTTAGGTTTTTCAAAAAATTAGGCTCAGATTTGTATATGTTGGTTACGTCATAGAAGTATCCGAATTCCCCAACGGCTGCAAAGAAATCCGGCTGCATAGCAGGAATAAATACTATGCCATCCGGTCATTGCCACACCAAGCTAGGGTCGGAACATCTCGCCAAAATTACAACAATCATCACAGCCATTTAAACTTTCTAAAAAATAATGTTACTTATATAATCCATGGATAACTGATTGTACAAAGGCGGAACAACCGCCATGGCTGCGTTACTGTAAACGCCCCGCCAAGATACGGCCGCTCTCATACCTTGAACAATTTCAGTAACATAACCTACAACCAAACGGAATCATTGTGGCTGCGTTAGTGCAACCACCCAGGACCTAAATCGATCCAAACACATTAATTGTTGAATTTCAATGCCGGATAACNTCGGACCCTTGAACAAAGAAAGGTGTGTGAGTTATTGTGAATAGTCACGGTCGGGTACCATCTTTGATATCCACGCAATGGCCGAAAAAAATCCGACCCAAACGAAGGGCTAAATTGTTGGGCTTAAGTGAGCCCTGATAAATGTATATATTTATAATGTATTATATGATTTCATTAATTTTCAATTTTGTATATTTGAAATGCTTAACAATATTTATGGCAAATCGCATAAAAAAGTATCACACTTAAGGTCAATTTGAATTTTAAGTCCTTAACTTTATTTTTCTCAATTTAACGTATCAAAGTTATTTTTTGTGTAATGTAAAGTTTTTTCGACTTTTCGAAAGATGATTTTGGACATTTTTTTCAGCTAAATTGATTAATTAATACGATGTATTAATATAATTAGGCATTTAAAAGTTATTTAGGCTAAAATTATTACTGGTAATCGCTTTCGAAAAGTCGAAAAAACCTTACATTGCACAACAAAATAACTTCAATACTACAAATTGAGAAAAGAAATTGAGTACCTAAAATTCAAATTGAGCTTAAGTATGATACATTTTTGTGCGATTCTGATAAAAGTTCTCTCTGAACCGAACGTGAAAGTCGTTTTCCATCACACGAAGATTTACCCCATATAATTGGGCATAGCAAATTTATTACTCCGTATAGTACTACAGCTGTTTGGTAAAAGATTTTTTACGTAGGTGAATATCTTGAAATATCAATGATGAATCTGACAACGATCTTCTAATAGGTGTGTGATAATTGATAAAATACAATATCTTGAAATATCAATTTTGTTTTGAAATATCAATTCAAATTGGGATGTTTATGGAAAGTGTACACCAAAAAGATGCAATTGAAATACTGTTGACTGCGTGTAAAAACTGGATTCTTTTGTAAGAGAATCAGATAATATTTTCTGAACATCGAATATTTGTACAAAAAAGTAAGGGATACGCATAACTTTGTAGTTTGTACAACAAAGTTCAAATTTGATTTCAATCAAATACATGTTAATGCTTTTTGTCAACTTTTGTTAAATACCGTATAAATCAAGGTTTTCAAGATCGGGATTTTACTTAGTATCGTTTTCGTCTTTACAAGATCGTGATCGTAAGATCGGATCGGGATCTCAAGATCTTACTATAATGTCATTTTCTTAATAGTTTTTGTAATATTATACAAATTCACAAATTATTATATATCATAAACACAAAATTATACGAATGTTCCATCGAAATGTTGTTCTAAATTATGATTATGAAATGTTTAACAAGATTAACATATTGTTTTTTTAATTCTACAAAAAATAATCCAGAAATTTGCAGTTTTTTAGTTTGTTATCCGAGAAAAGTAGGATCGGATCGGATTATATCTTAAGATCCTATGGTTAAGATCGGGATCCTATAAGATCTTAAGCTTTCAAAGATCCTATGTAAGATCCGGATTATTTTTGCTTTGCAGTATCGTAGAATCGTAAGATCCTAAGATTAAGATCGGGATCCTGACAACTGTGGTATAAATTACAACTTTATTTCGTAAAACTTTTTAACTCGAATGTTGATTTGTTTTATAAGAAAGGAGTGAATTTATGTTAGGATATTTAATCCAACGTTATATTCAATATTAATACATGTTTAACTACTAAATATGCAATTAAATCTAACATGATTTTGGGTCTTTGAATATAGGGGTGGCAATTTTAGACCCGACACGAAACCCGACCTGAAACCGACACGAAAATTAATAGGTTCGGGTTGAGCTAAATAGATTTCGGGTTAGGTCTGGGTCGACATATCTAACCCGTTTATTAAACAGGTCAGGTTCGGGTTAGGAATAAAATAAACAGGTCGACCCGCCAACCCGTTTAAGATTTTTTTTCTTAAATTAAAAATTACTTATTTTTAATTATACGGGTTAAATGGGTTATACAGGTCGACCGCTAACCTGTTTAACCCGTTTAACTCGTGTAGTGTGCTAACTTTTGTATATAAAATGGGTTAAATGGGTCAACCCGAACCCGTTTAACATATTCAACCTGTGTAACCTATTTAACCTGTCAACCCAAGTATATATACGGGTTAAATGGGTCAGGTTCGGGTTACATGTAAACAGGTTAGGGTTGACATAGCTGACCCGATGATTTAAATGGGTCAGGTTTGGGTTGAGGTTCTCTGACCCGCCAACCTGACAACCCGAACCCGCCAACCCGAACCCGACCCGAATTGCCACCCCTATTTGAATACTCATATTCTTCTTCCGATTTATTTGTTCTGTTTTAATTTTTTAAAATATTTATTTTTCAATTTTGATCTTAATTATTTTTTTTCATGTTATATCTTTTATATAATAAAAGAATTACATCATTTCGGCGTGTTTTTGTAAAACCCTTCTCATTTAAAAAAAATTAGACCAATAGGAGAGCTTGATTTTGCCAAGTAGGCGAAATCAAGCAATATGATTGGTCAATAGAAAGTCAAAATTAAATAGATTTTGGTCAAACTTAATAAATTTGGTGGAGAAATTTGGTTAAGAAAAAAAATGCATAAAAATATAGGTGTCAGATTTATGAAAACAAAAACTTAAAAAAAGAGGAAGTAATTAATAAAACTTTAGTAGTTGAATTTTAAATAAATTATATGGAGCTAAGTGTAAAATTACAAGTTTCCATGTTTTTTAATAACTTTAGAAAAAACACAAATAACCCCTTACACTTTATACCCCTTATACTTTATAATATTAACTTTGTTTAAAATTACATGAGTATTAGTATTAGTTTTTAGACTTTCATCCATTAGAATATTTTTTTAAATAAGGACTCATGTTATTCTATTTAAAAGTTTAATTTATGTGCACACGGGTTTGAATACTAAATACGGCTAAATTATTAGTAACAGGAATATAAATATCAAATGATAAGCACGAGTTACTGTTATATGAAAATAAATATACACGATTCTACTTATAACAACGACTCATGAAATTGGTATTTAAAATTTATATATGAATATCCATAAAAACATTTTAAATACTTTACGCAGCATATTTTAACTTCATTAACGCTCATTATGTGCTACTAAATTCGCACATTTTGTAAAACATGATATCAATAGTTAAAGTTAAACAATAACATCAACATCAACCTCAGCATGTTTGTCAGTTATAAACGTTATACAAAGCTAATTTACTCATTTTGACAAGTGATATGCTCTATTAGGCTGCACCTTCTATTTTTTATTACTTTAGCGGAAAGTGTATTGTGCGCGTTGTTAAGTCCAAAAGAAATGAAGGAAAAAAAATGTACGTTTTGTGCCAATATTTTGAGTATTAGCTGATTGATGTTTCTTTCAGGATGTTTTATATACCAGTTGATCCTTATGCATTGTTTATTCGAACTTGACACATTAACAGACTGGGAATACAAGTTCATCACCAAGTATGTTAAAGTAGAAACCATAAAAACCCCCGAAACTACACCTGATGCATCAAGTACGGATTTACTTTAAATGTTACTTAGAACATATATTTGATATAATAATTTGTTTATATGGTATATGTGTTTATTGAATTTTAAAATCAAGTTGTCTCTTGAATTTTCGTATACTTAAACGGCTAACTCACCTAATCCCAAGTTAACGTTATATTAATGCATTTGTCTTAGACACTGATATGTGTTGCATTAACCTTATTCTTAAGTTGCAAAAAAAAAAAAAAAAAAACAAATCTCACAAGTATTTGATGAGTTAATTGCTTTTGAATTTGTTGTAATATAGAATAATGATGATCTAGAAAGAGATGTAACTAATATGTCTCATTCACTTGAAAATCTGCTGCGAAAAGAATGAGCCGGTTTACTAAAGTAGGACTTGCTTAAGTTATTAGAGTTTGGGACTGTTATTTTCTATTAATTATACTAAGTTTTTANTTTGGGACTGTTATTTTCTACTAATTATACTAAGTTTTTGAAGAGTTTTGAGAATGTCTTAATAGTTAGATTTAGTGCTGATTATGATTGTTTTAATGGTTGTCTTAATAGTTATTCAAGGTGTTTGGGACTGTTTTTAATAGCTGAATTGATGGGTGCTTGAAACTGCCTTGATAACTGAATTCAAGGGTGTTTGAGACTATTTCAATTGCAAATTTTAGGGGTGCTTGGAACTGTAATAATAGCCGAATACAGGGGTGTTCCGACTATTTTTAATAGGCATTGTTATTGCAAAATAAATTTGACTTATACTAAATTAATAGATGTAAAGTTCAAAACATTTTAAGACAATATATTTGATATTAAATACATGATAAAAATTTTATGTCAAAACCCCGTGCGTGCACGGGTATTATAACTAGTAATAATTGATGCAAAATATATAAATTGATTAAGTTTTAAATGTATTTTCATATTTATAATTTCATCAATTATTATATAAGCCAAACGAAAATATTTAATGTCAAAGTTAAAAAATAATAAAAAAAATAATACAAAAATGAAATGGAGTGAGTAACATAAACGCCGCAAGGCATGCAGTAGGTAGATGTCGAAGATTTCACCTAAAAATCGTGGTGAAATATATTAGGCTATGCTCAGAAAGGGAGGTCGAGTGTAGGTCGACCGATATACCAATCGGTCTCCCTTGTTGTGGTGAGTCGGTCGTGTATCGATCAGTTAGTTTTTTTTTTTTTTTTTTTTTTTTTTTTNTAGATGATATTCATATGTTTCGTATATGTTGTGGCAAAAACAGTTCTAATTCAACTAAAAAAAAGGATGAAGGTTGCCACTGTTGTGGCAAAAAGTCGCCGGAAAGAGAAAGCTGATATAGCAGACAAAATGAAGATCGCTGAAAGTCCTTGGTCTTACCACCACTTTTAACTTACAATGGGTCAAATTTTGATCTCTTTTACAACTCATTTCAAAGCCATCTTTTTAAAGAAAAGTTCTATCACTTTGTATAGATATTGTTTCACGTTGCTGTAAAGATAAAAATCAACCCTTCTTCCTTAATTTATTTACTGGTGTAGAGGCTAGGGTACGTTGCGCCAAGAGTTGGGATAAGGCAATTTTTATGGTCTTTTGTTCACTATCTTTTGTCTTTTACTATTTTTAACTTATCAAATTTTATATTTTATTTTATGTATTTTTTTCGGTAATTTTACCTACTTTATTAAAATGACAAAACAGTTTTGTATGATTTTATGCTCTCATTTTTTGTGTTTTACTAATTTTAACTTATCAAACTTTATATTTTATGTTCCGTAATTTATGTGTCGCAATTTGTGATACAAACAAAATTAAAAAATAAGATAAATAAAGAAAATAAAAGTATTAGAGAAGTAGAACAATCATTTTAGAGAGTGTACCAATAACCGATCCGAGCTAAAAATCATACTCCCTCCGTCCCTAAATAAATGTCCACTATTGACTTTTAAAGTCTTCTCTTTTTAACTTTGACCTTAAATTATTTTATTTATGTTATGTAATACTTGATGCAAAATATATGAATGGATTGGTTTTTAAATATATTTTTATTGGTATAATTTTTATCAAGTATTTACATAACACAAATGAAATAATTTAAGGTCAAAGTTGAAAAGAAAAATATTTAAAAGTCAAATAATTTAAAAGTTGATTGATACGACCCGGTTAGGGGTGGTATCGAGATATGGCACCACTTCAAGCGTGTGCTGGCTCCGTCAGAAATTAGAAGAAAAGAACTAGAGATTTGTTTATCATAAACTTTGATTGAATGATTATAATAAATGGTTACAAAAGTATTTATAAGACAAAATAGGGTAAACCCTAATACCTAAATAGGCCATGGGCTCGGCCCAGGCGTATCATTCCCCACTCCTTCAAAACCACCTTGCCCTCAAGGTGTTGTCTTAAAACATTCTTAATTGACTTCCCTAAATAAAAATGAAAACAGTCCTAAACAAAGACACGTAAATAAAGATAGATTATATGACATAATCTTTATGCCATACGTTTGGACTTCTTTAGTCATTTGGGCAGTCCATCCTCCTGCAACATTGGCGTAATCCGGGATCCCATAATCTTCTTTGAATTGTAGCCTTCGCCTTTTTCTTCTTTCGTATTCCTTTGCCTTGGACATAACACAACACCATCCTCCCGTCTTCCGCTACCAATGCCATAACACTCCCCACTCCTTCAAAAATCACCTTGCCCTCAAGGTGATACGAAGAATATACCGATTGAGAAGCCGCTAATTCCTCGCTTAAATGCAAATTTATTCCATCCAAACGACTATCAAATTCACCACCACTCCCATCAATCTCTTCCATACTTTTCTTATTTTCTGAAAATTCTTCAAACTTGATATTAACTTTATTACTCTCACCAATATCGAAAACACCATTTATCGAGTTATTAACCACATCAACACCAATATATTCATGAGAATCTAACGACCTTTTAATCTCAGGTGAAGCGAATTCACATTGTAATGATTGAATGTTATCTGATTTCTTTTCAATTATATGCTCTTTCTTCTTCTCATCAATTGCCTCAAAACAAGCCTCGACTATATGGGCTAAGGAAAAGGCTTCTCCTAAAGTTGTAGGTCTTGCCCTCAACAGCTCTATTTGTAATTTTAGTTTAAGCCCGGAGATATAAAACGATGTAAGTAAAGATTCAGAGATCCCTCTTACTCGATTTGCAAGTACCACAAATTCACTCTCATATTCGGTCACCGTACCCATTTGCAAGAGCTTAGAGAGTGCGTATTCCGCGTCCTGATCGATGCCGCCCGATGCCACGATTAATACACAAGCGATTAATAACTCAAAAAAAATATATATATATTTTTTTCCTGATGAATAGTACCCGCGATGAACAGTAATTTTTTTGATGAAAAATATCGACTGATGAACAGTAGCGTCCGATGAACAGTAACGATTGATGAACAGTAGCGTTCGATGAACAGTAGCGTCGATGAACAGTATGTGAACAGTATTTTTTTTTTTGTTTCTTTTTCTTTTGGAACCCTAATCAAAAACTCTCTCAACGAGAACTTTCAATGAAAGCACCAATTGATACGACCCGGTTAGGGGTGGTATCGAGATATGGCACCACTTCAAGCGTGTGCTGGCTCCGTCAGAAATTAGAAGAAAAGAACTAGAGATTTGTTTATCATAAACTTTGATTGAATGATTATAATAAATGGTTACAAAAGTATTTATAAGACAAAATAGGGTAAACCCTAATACCTAAATAGGCCATGGGCTCGGCCCAGGCGTATCATTTATATAATTTAAGGTCAAATGAAATAATTTAACACTGGACATTCATTTAGCGCAAATGATTTGCCCACCATTTTTTTTATTCATACACACTTATCACAGCTTTAGACAGTTGTACTGTATATACATCAAAGCTTTGTCTGCTTGTACATTTGGTGTACAAATCAAAAAGGAGTGTGTCCAAATCACTCCCCTTCATTTAGGCACTGAAGGAGTATTAAATTGTACAACAAAGTGACAAACCCTACATAAAGTACAAAAATATTCATTAATTCATAAAAATAAGAACCACATATTTTAGCCATTTGCATTATACGAATTAGACCTTTTTAAACCTTGAGGAAATTCCTCCATTTTTGTCTCAATTAAACTCCCACTAAAATACTCTTTATCCTCCAATAACTTTTTACCCTTTATATTTTTCCTCCTCAAAACGACACCGTTTTCGCCACTTCCTTCCCCTGCACACTCATTCACTTGATCACTCCCCTCAGTAAAAACCGGGTTTTGTTTAAAATACACACCCGGTCCACAATCCCTAAAGGAAATCGAACCGCACGTGATCAGCTGCATTAGCACGGACGATGCTTTTGTTTTATTTTCAACCGTTGGATTTGAGACTTCATCTATTTCTGACCGTACGATTGATATACCGTCTGATCTCATCAACGACTCTAGTGTTTCGGGGCTCGAATCCGACGGTGGAGGTGAGATCTCGCTCCGGCTGGTCTCCGAAAACGACTCGTTGCGTTGGTCATTTTCATCGAGGTTTGTTATGAGCGCTCGCCTGTTGTGGCGAGCGCTGTCTGTTTGAGTTGCTGCATTTGCATTTGCATTTGCAGCAACTCTGACTACAGAGGACGAGGAGTCGTTGGAGTAGACTTTGTACTCGTGTAAGTCGATCGTGGTCCATGATTTGTTTTTTGAGATCGGGGTGATTGGTTCGTTGGAATTTGAAGTGAGTGAGGAGGTCGGGTTGTGGAAGAGTTCGGATCCTTTTAAAATGTACTCTTGGCCGTGTGCCGGGTAAATGAAGTCGTTCTCGGATAAGTCGTGCCACACGAATCCGTTTTTGTAACTCCTGGGACATTGGAAACAAATCGATCAACATTAACGTTTGTCAATGTTTTGTAAACAAAAACTAATCAAATTCATATGCTTACCTTTTGGAAGACCATGAGTACAATGCAGCCATTCCTTTACCTCGAAGAGCATTGAGGCGATCAATTACATCTAAAATCAAAGCGAAATTTCAAATGATTAATCGCAATGTAGTGGAGATACACCTTTGTTTTTAACAAAACATTACTAACAAACTTAAAATCCGTTTGTAGCTGAAAGAGTTAACATCAGCTAGAATAATTACTTACCACCCATCTAACCACGACAAAATTACCAAGTACTAACCATGAAAATTTATACTCGGCACTACACTTTTAGTTTGATCTCATACCCAAAATTGTCAATAAAAGTTTAACAAGAAACCTTAAACATTTAACTAGCGAAAATTTAGTTTTTTTGACAAATCTAGTTGTAAAACTCAGTTTGTGGCTATTTAACTTGCATATTTGTGAATAACTGTAATTAGCTGCAATCCTCCACCAAAATTACACGTGAAAGGATTTAGAACCCACAAAAATAACTCAAGGACCCGACTCAGGAATCCATAATTTGTAGCACAAAATTGTAAAAAGTTAGCTAAGAAAAAATTGTAACTAATATATTCTCATTTTCTATATGCTAACAAAGCTCAAAATCAAAAATTTACCAACCCAGTTCAAAGAAAATAGTAATCATCACAAAGATCATAAATGTTATTTTCCTTGTAGTAGTCTGATCATATACTCCAATATGAGTGGCCCTAAAAAAATTGGAGCATAAGTAAGAAACTCACAAGGCTAAAAATATGAAGTTGAATTACCTCGAAGATAAAGACCGTCCGAACACGAAAGAGTAACCTCGACAAAATGAGGATGTTCGAGTTGCCCATTACGCGTAAGATAATAAACAACAGCAACTCTACGTTGCCTATTATTCGGTTCGACCCACACTTTGTTATATTCAGGACTACGTTCATTTCGACGATCTTTCCATTTTTTGGACATGTAATGAAGCTGATCAATTGTTTTTCTTGGTGATTTTGAAATCAAATCCATTGTTGTGAATTTGGGGGGAATGATTTGGGATGATTTATTCAAATATAGATACTCAAGACAATGTACATAGGAACAAAATATGATGTTGTGGTTGTTGTCGTTTACTATATTATATGGCTAATTGCTACAGTGTTTAATATCCATAGGGCCATATGGGTGTTTATGTAGAGGTAGCTGTGGAAATTGACTTTTGAATAGGATTTATTTATTCACTTTTGTAACTACTTTTATATTTTTTTGGTTTTTTGTTGTTGGATGGATGTACCATAGTCTTTTCTAATAAAAGTTACTTTTCCCACCGGGTAAAACACAATCCAAGAAATTGTTTTTGGAGTTAATTGCATTTTTGGTCCCTGTGGTTTGGCCAAATTGCAGATTTGGTCCCCAACTTTTTGAAAGTGCATCAGACGTCCCCATCAATATGTTTTCGTTGCATTTTTGGTCCCTGACCAACATCAAATGACTAAAATACCCCCATCACTATTTTCTTTTCAGTTTTTTTCATAAATGGCCCCTGTGTTGCGCCAGACTTTACAAAAATCGTCCTTTTTTTTTTTTTTTTTTTTTTAACTTAAGAAATTAGTATTATTTTTTAATTAAATAATATTCTAAAAATATTAAAGATATTCCAAAAATAATCAAAAATATTCAAAAAAATTCATATGTATTATACGTTTTTTTTTTTTTTTTTTATTTTTTTTTTATTTTTTTTTTACGTTTTCGTCTGTTTTTTTACGTTTCCGTCTGCTTTTTTACGTTTTCTTCCGTTTTTTTATACATTTTCATCTTTTTTCTTACGTTTTCGTCCGTTTACGTCAGTTTTCTTACGTTTTCATCTATTTTTTTACATTTTCGTCTGTTTTTTACGTTTTCGTTTGTTTTCTTCCGTTTTCGTCTGCTTTCTTACATTTTCGTTTGTTTTCTTACGTCTTCGTCCGTTTTCTTATGTTTTCGTCTATTTTTTACGTTTTCCTCTCTTTTTTACGTTTTCGTTTGTTTTTTGCGTTTTCGTTTGTTTTCTTTTGTAAAAAAACAGACGAAAACTAAAAAAGAAACAGACGAAAATGAAAGAAGAAAACGTAAAACATCAGACGAAAACGTAAGAAAACGGACAAAACGTAAAAAAGACGAAAACTTAAAAAAATGACAAAAAAGTAAGAAATAAAGAAGAACACGTAAAACATCAGACGAAAAACGTAAAAAATAAAGAAGAAAACGTAAAAAAAAAAACGAAAACGTAAAAAAGAAAAGAAGAAAACGTAAAAAACGGACGAAAATGCAAAAACGGAAGAAAACGGACGTCTGTTTTCTGACGTTTTCGTATGTTTTCGTCCGTTTTTTACGTTTTCTTCTTTTCTTTTTTATGTTTTGTCCGTTTTCTTACGTTTTTGTCATTTTTTTAAGTTTTCGTCTTTTTTACGTTTTGTCCGTTTTCTTACGTTTTCGTCTGATGTTTTACGTTTTCTTCTTTCATTTTCGTCTGTTTCTTTTTTAGTTTTCGTCTGTTTTTTTACAAAAGAAAACAAACGAAAACGCAAAAAACAAACGAAAACGTAAAAAAGAGAGGAAAACGTAAAAAATAGACGAAAACATAAGAAAACGGACGAAGACGTAAGAAAACAAACGAAAATGTAAGAAAGCAGACGAAAACGGAAGAAAACAAACGAAAACGTAAAAAACAGACGAAAATGTAAAAAAATAGATGAAAACGTAAGAAAACTGACGTAAACGGACGAAAACGTAAGAAAAAAGATGAAAATGTATAAAAAAACGGAAGAAAACGTAAAAAAGCAGACGGAAACGTAAAAAAACAGACGAAAACGTAAAAAAAAAAAATAATACATATGAATTTTTTTGAATATTTTTGATTATTTTTGGAATATCTTTAATATTTTTAGAATATTATTTAATTAAAAAATAATACTAATTTCTTAAGTTAAAAAAAAAAAAAAAAAAAAAAAAGGACGATTTTTGTAAAGTCTGGCGCAACACAGGGGCCATTTATGTAAAAAACTGAAAAGAAAATAGTGATGGGGGTATTTTAGTCATTTGATGTTGGTCAGGGACCAAAAATGCAACGAAAACATATTAATGGGGACGTCTGGTGCACTTTCAAAAAGTTGGGGACCAAATCTGCAATTTGGCCAAACCACAGGGACCAAAAATGCAATTAACTCTTGTTTTTGATATGGTTTTTCTATAGTTAAATGGGAATGTGAATGACGAGGGAGGCAATGCGTTGACTTATGAAAAGTTTGGTTTCACGAGCAAAGTTAAGAGGCCATGGTCATGTACGACTATTTTCAAATTATCGTATTAGAGGCCATGGTCATGTATATTTTGTGAATATCGGAAGTTGAGATCGAATGTAAAACATATTTTCACAAAAGTTAATACATTCTCGTCTCACACGGACGTTTGCACTTGAGCAATGAGAATGCTGACATAAATGTGCCTCCATGTTGGGTTTAAACTTCAGTCTCCAGTAAGTAATCTCAAACCTTCAACACTAGGCTACACTTTGGTGTTGGTAATTGATTGTTCTTGCTCCACTAAAATCGTTTTTCTAATTTTATTTAAGTACTCTATTAGAACTTAAAACTCAGTAATTAGTAGCCTTCATATTGGGAAGCAAGTCACAAACTCTACCGGGTTAGGATTGTCTCAAGTTACTTGAGTCAAGTTAGGGTATTATGAGCCATTGAATTTGATTAATGGCTCAAATCAAAAGAACTTCTTTTGATTTGAGCCATTGGATCAAATCCAATGGCTTATAATACCCTAACTTGACTCAAATTGTTTACAACTTGAGAGAATCCTTGTCCTACTCTACTAGACTACTACTGTGCTACTGTGTTAAGGGTAGTATGGACTCATGGTTGTCTATATCTGCCTATGTGTTGTGGTAAACCCAACTATCGAACATTGCATTTTACTTCATGAATCATATGTTATTACGTAAGAGAAGCATTCAAATAGACAAATGAGCTACTAATCTTCTTCTTCTTTTTTTTTTTTTTTTTTTTTTTTTTTTTTTTTTTTTTTTTTTTTTTTTNAATGGTGTATTTTTTTTCACCTGACGATTTACCGTTTGCAATATTTTATTTTTATAAAAGAGGTGAAAAGAGTTTTTTTTTTTTCTTTTTCTTTTTTTTTTAAATTAAAAAATGAGTAGTTAGGATTGATTCATTGGATCTTTAGATAATTTTGCTTCTGCATTGATCTCAATTCTATCAACAGAACGATTTTTTTTTTATATCCGATCTAAAATTATTTCATTTTTTCTTTAGTTTTTTTGTACAGTCGCCAATTTAGTAAGTGTGACGAACCATGTCTAGTCGAGTTGAAGGATAGTTATAACCAAACCCGAAGATGCATGTTATATGTGCAGAGGCATCCTGACTTTAACTCGAATGTGAGTGACCTCGACACGACTGGGCTAGGGTGGGAATGTGACGAATTAGATGCTATTGCTTACTAGGCTAGTAACATGTTCGTAAATTGGATCGACGCATTTTTATTTTAAAATTTGTATGGTGGTTTTTTACCGCGGAATCATCATAAGAGGTCTAGCATTCAAACGTTATTAGGCACACATATGAGAGTGCCTAGAATATCTGGTTAGAGAGCATATACAAATATAAGGGTGTTCATCGGTTTAGTTATTGGGTTATTCGGTTTATTAAGCGTCGTTAACTCGGTTAACTTTTATTTTTTAAAACCCAAACCGAATCGAAAATCGAATTTGAATTCGGTTCGGTTTTCGTGACACAACACAATTTACATCATTTATATTATTTTTGAAATTTAATTATATAAATTTCGGAAAAGATAATATCTTAAGCTTAAAAAGTGTATTTTTATACTAAAATAAAATCTCAATGGTATTTTTATGTAGATAAACATATAAAATAGATATACATTTATATAAGTTCCGTTTTCGTTTAGGTTTTCAGTTTAGATGGTCAAAACATATCAAAACCGAAAATCAAATATCTATTTCTATTCGATTCGGTTTTGGCAACAACGATGTGCCTCTTCCATACCTGCTTTCACCAAACGATGTGCCTCTTCCATTGCTTCTATCACCTTCTTGTGAGCTATTTTCATACTATCAATTGTATTTTTCACCTCCAAACTCATAACGAAATTTCTCTGCTCATTTAACTCCGCCTTTAGAGACTCAGCTTTGTCTATCTCTGGCTGAAAAAAATCCTCTTTAGCCCTTAACTCATTAACTTCAGATTGCAGTTTATTATTGTGTATACATTTAGCCTCAAACCTCTTTCGTAATTCAGCAAGTTCATTCCCAGTTGCACAACAATTTATGTTCTCTTCCTTGCACTGTTTGACTAAACCGTCAATTCTACTTTGCATCTTCTTCTTTTCAGTTTTAAATTCCTTGTCTAACTCTGTTCCTCCATACGACCTTCTAGATGCATCTTTTCAAGCTTAATCTCCTTTTTCTCCTTTTCAAGCAATTCAAGTGTCTCGTTCTGCTATGCATTCTCAGACCTGAGATAGTTTACAAATGTGCATGTGCATGTAAAATTGTACTTGAGAAATTCATTGAGATGGGTATAAATGAGTTTATAATTTAGTTTAAAACAATAACTTTCGATGAATTTGACAAATTTTGATTTTTTTTTTATTTTTTATATATATTTTTTTTGTTTAGATGTTGAAGATTGATGATAAAATTCAAGTAAAGTTGAGTCGATTTACAATGATAAATCTACTAATTTGCGATGAATTTATTTGATTTATGAGGAAGATCTGCATTAAAAGTTTTCTTTTATACATGGTTATTTTTACCTTGAGGTGCAAATTGAATTTGATGTAAGAACCTTTGGTTAAGTGTTAGTTTAAAAGAAAGACATGTATGTGCCTAAGAACTAGTCATCCCATATCACCAATCCAATGGGTCAAGTTATTATGCAATATGTCCCCGAGTTTAAATACGAACGTAAAGAAAGAAAAGATACAAAAATGAAAGAAAAGAGAAAGGAAGAAATAAATTAGTTTTCCCTCGTGTGTTTCCATGAAGCAAAGAAACAATGAGGATTCGAAGAAACATTTATAAATATGTTGCTTTTCAAATCATCACAATTTGAGAAGAAAAATTGGAGAAAAATTTGGACACAATTTCCCTTCCTCTCTTCTTTATACTTCATACAAAGTAACAAAACTCCAGAACATATTTGTTTTTAAATTCTTTTTCATTGTTTTCTTTTCTCTCCAGTAAAACCTTTGGATCAAAGTTCTAGCGTATATAATGTTTGCTATCACAAATGTAAGATACAAATGAATAACCGAGGGATTATATATATAGAAGACTTACTCGTCGCAGGTAATCGTCTCATACTTTATAAGGTTTTAAAGAAAGCTTTGGAAGATTTTATGGTGTTATATAAGGTTTTTTTTTTAGAACTCTATAAATCTGGAATATTTACTCTTATGATATATATGTTCCAACATATGTGTGGTAGACTAGTAACATATGATATCCATATCCAACACGTCTAAACAAAGATACAACATTTCATGTCGTTCGAATAATGAAGCTCGCTGAAAGTAGGGGTGTAATCGAGTCAAATCGAGCTGGAGCTTGGCTTGAAATTTATAAGGTAGGCTTGAGCTTACCTTGATAGCTTGACGAGCTTTAATAACCTAGTGTATTGCGAATGTTTTATGAAAAGATAATAATTTAAGACACGAAAAGTATCTTACATTACATGTAACAAGATAGAGAAAATGGTTATTGCAATTTGTGTTCTTTAGCTTGTATTTTTAAGTAGGAAGGAAAGGCTATAGAAACTAACAAAATTACCACTATACCCTCCAAACTATATATACATTAATTAATTTTGATATCCTCTTTGTACTTTTGTAGCATGTATGTGCGATAATCAAAGAGTAAAAATAAATCATCCAACAGCCTGGAAGAAATCAAATAAAAACATATCATTTGTGCAGGTGTGAACGTATCCTAATTCTTTTCATTGATACTGTACTTGATCAATCCAAATCATAACTGAATGCTATCTAATATGTTGATTTATATGTAGTTTAAAGAGTATTATATAATGATAATCCTATTACCCATGGAAGCAAAAAGTAATCTATTACGGAGTATAATTTTCCCATTATTCAACTTATATGCATGCGTATATGTTGCTGTCAATAACCATATACGAACATAACATAACAGTTGCTTGTTTATTTGTTTATAGAGGATGTATTTGTAAATTTATACAAGCCCATGATTTAACTAACCCACTTCTCTTTCTAATCCCTCCAATGTACAAAAAAAAGCCCATAATTTCCCTCCCTCCGCCCTTTCCGTACCCTACTTTTCCTTCCTAATATAAATATTTTTGATTTCCCTTCCTGTCAAAAAAAGAATAACTCGAAAACAGAACCCGAGTTTTGTATTGTTTTGAGTACTTGGTCTAGAGCCCAAATCATTCTTCTTTCTTCTATGGGCTTGAATTTATTAATATAGTATATATTTAGTCTAGTTTATACTCCGTAGTCCGTATTAATCATGGCCTGGCCCTTTAGTTGCAGGCATACAACGTAGATGTGCAAATACATAATCCATAAGGTTCTTCAAAGCTAGGTGATAAGCCTGTAGGTCTGGTAGGATGATCAGCAGAACCAAAAGAGACACCATCTGCAGAATTGGGGATGTCAGCAACAACAGGAGAACTATCAGCAGAATCATGATTACTGCTGGATGCTTGTGCTGTTTGTCTGATTAGTGCCTCAGCATCTCTTGCAAACTCCAAACCAAGTCTTTCAGCTTCTTGTTTGGCTTCATATTCTTGTTTCTGAAGTCTAGCAAGATCTTCTTTATAATTTGACTCATCCTCATTCTGGCCAGTTGTATCTTTAGAACTATGACCTGCAAGTTGGTTAGGGGAGAAGGAAGGTACAAAAATGGTGTGTTCATCAAGGTCAGACTCACTATCTGAGTCATCATCCAGGGTACCTACATTGTTAGTGGGAGACTCTTGTGTACCTGCAGATTAGTTAGAAACAAATCTTATATAGCCCAAGTAATCAGTTAAGTAGTCCAGGTCAAAATACCAAGCATGACCTTGTTCCTGAACATTAGGCTTTTCTTCTAGGTATCTCAGGTTGAGAGTCTCCTCTACCCTTTTTGCACTTAAATTATATACCCTATAAGCCTTGCTATGAGCTGAATAGCCCACAATATACCCCTCATCAGCTTTCTCATCAAATTTTCCTAGTTGATCACTAGTGTTTAAAATGGTCACATGACATCCAAAAGGT
>LBNU01028311.1:121246-133051 GCA_014162995.1 Artemisia annua
AGATCGTGAGGAGCGAGCAAGAGCTAAACAGGATCGGAGAAACCGTCGAGCTATACGGCGATGGGGATTGGGATTACCCCGTGTGCCATCGAGTGAGGACGATTCCAGTGCCTCCGATTCAACTGACGAGGGCTATGTCACAGACTGAATCATTTACGTGATTCGTAATTTTATTATCGTATGGAAGTTTAGGGTTTTTAATTTTCGTTTCTTAGTTTAATTTTGTAATCGTTGTTTTAATTTCCCATGTTTAATATGCTTGCATTTACAACACAATTACATATTATGTTACATTTTCACATAGTTTTTAGTAAAATTCCGGAAAAAAACGAACCAGTAAATAAACGATAAAAAATCCGAATCCGAACATTTATAACCGAAAAAAACGAACCGGTAAAAAACCGATAAAAACCGATTCTGAAAATTTATAACCGAAAAAAACCGATTCCGAACATGTATAACCGAAGAAAACCGATTCCGAAAAACCGAAACCGAACCGAAACTGGTTATTCGAAAAACCGGTTTTTTTATAACCGGTTATTAAAAAACCGAAAACAAAAAAAAACCGGTTTTTTTGCACCTCTAATACCACGGAAACAATACATTTGATTGCATTCTTTATATATGGGGATTGATTCGCATACCATTTTTTTTATAAGCACACCGTTGTGTATAACATTGTAATGCACAGAGAGCACACATTACAACACTGTACTGCACAGAGTGTGGTGCAAGAATAAAAAAAATTTGTGCGAATCACCACCCTTTATATATATACCGCGACAGTATATTCTCCGAATCTTTCGCAATTTAGTAAAAAAAAAATTTTATTTTCCAGATCTTCCACTCAGCCTAAAACTTATTTTTTATAGATTGGTGTATAAATTTGTACTGGTCCCAAGTTGTGACTGAACAATTTATTAATTTTATCAATGTTATTAATTTATTGAATATTAATTTATAAGGGTTTGACTGTACTATGCAACTATGCAAAGCTGAAAACACAAAACATCACATTGCACACCGGTCTTTTCAAGAAAAATAAAAAACCTTTACAAATTTCAACAGATCAACGACTCCTAAAGAACTAATTACGGTACGCTATTACTCCGTACTTATTATATGTAGAAAAACAATGGCAGTGATCAAATGTAAATCACAAGAAAGGCGACATGATTCACAAATCACAAGCATGTATATGTCATTGCGTCTCGTGCAACACTTATTTTCATTCACTAATTTTTCTTTCATCCAATATTAAAAAGTATTGTTATGCATATTTATTTTCAATATATGTATATACTGGGACCATGGATGTGTGTGGAATTGAAGACGAAGAAATATTTATTTTCAATATATGTATATATTGGGACCATGGGTGTGTGTGGAAGACGAAGAAGATAAAAAGTGGTGTGGCCATGAAATTAACAAAAGAATGGTGTGTTACACGTCATTCAATTTGGTTTGATTTTGATATATATGAGTGCTCTTATATATTACTCTTGCTAACAAACGTAATAGGTGGACACATATAATCTAGTTATAAACTTCGTACACCTGACTAAGCTCGAGTATAGATAATGTTATATTGTGCTTGTGATAAGTAAGAATGCAGGAAAGTACAAACTATTGGAATGGTTAAATNCCCTCCAAAGTTTCTGGTTTTGTTTGATAACTTTTGATTTTACCAAAGGAGGAAACCGAAAGAGGATAGGCAAAGGGACGCAATGACTCTTTAGATATGTATGACAGGAATCCAACATAGGCACATAAGAGAGAATTTGGCAAAAAGAAAGGAAAGTGATTTACCAAAGAGAAAATGCCGGATGAGGGATATATTGAAAAGGAAAATTGTATGTCACGGTAAAGCAAATATGGCTGCGACAAAAAGAAAAGGAAAGGCGAGCGAAAGAAGCTCAAACTAAGTTCTTGTAAAGGAACAAAAGGAAGTGCGAAAATAGATAATTCATTTGTGTACCATCCGCAAGTTTAAACAACTTAAGGTAGCTAGAGCCATATTGAACTAAAAAAATTGCACATGGGAACAATCGACTATTAGCTAGATTCATATGTGCCCTAACAAGAGCTGTAATTTTAATACCAAAAAATTTTTATGCATTAGAACGACTTATATACTTATGTATCTTAGCGACTCTAACCGTACGTTTCTTATAGTCTACATGAAAATACGATGGCTATTTCTCCTGTAACACCACTACGCAACTTTACTCTACTGTATTTGAAATAGAAGGGAGATAATTGACAAAGACATTTGCTTTAAGACCAAATTCCACTAAGCAAACATCTTTTTATCACAAATATGGTTAGTGCTCTTTCTATACGTAATAAAAGTTATTGGCGTGTAACTTCATCAAGTGTGACATAATAAAACTTAGTTTAATTGAGTTAACTAATCATATTAATTAAGTGCTATTCCGAGACATGTCAAGCCCGGCCCTAAGCACCAATGTTACACTAGCTAGCTTAAATTTGCCTTCAATTCAACACCCTCCATTGTCCATTGCTCCAACAGTCGATCAGTAGTATGTTGCTGAACAACACGATGGATGGATTATATAATATACGAGTTTAGGTTCCATATCCGTTTAGAGAAAAGTCCAAAATACATCCTTGTGGTTTGTCCATTGTCTCACTATACATCCTCGTGGGTTTTTTTGGCACACAAGCATCCCTCCGTTAGTAAAGTTGGCCACCATATATCCATCCGTTAGTAAAAAAAAGTCAATGAGGACTAACGATGCAAATTATTTCTCCATTATCTCCTAACACAAGTTAAAACATTTGCATCGTTAGTCCTCATTAACTATTTTACTAATGGCGGGATGTATGGTGGCCAACTTTACTAACGGAGGGATGTATGTGTGCGATCAGCCTGGTATTACTCGATGGAATAAGAACTTGCCGATCAAGATTAACGTTCATACGTGGCGCCTTTATCTTGATCGTCTCCCAACTCGTTGCAACTTGGATAGTCGAGGTATTGATCTCCACTCTTCTAGATGTCCTGTGTGTGATGGAGATATCGAAACAGCTCAACATCTTTTCATTGATTGCCCGATTGCTAGTGGACTTTGGCGTATGGTGATAAAGTGGTGGAAGCTCGCGAATCACCCACAAGACTTGCATTCCTTGCTATCTTGGAGTGACACGGTAAATTTAATAGACACGGCTAAGACCTGTTTTGACGTTGTGGGTTACACCACTACATGGATTATCTGGAGATACCGAAATCGTGTTTGTTTTGACTCAAAGCCTCCTCGTAAAGACACGCTTGGAGATGATGTCAAAATCTTCTCACATGAGTGGATCATGCATAGGAACAGGAACCTTAAACCAAATTGGCTTGTATGGATCAATGATCCAATTTCTTCTTGTAAAAACCCTTTGTAATTTCTAGCATCTTGCTAGCTTTAATACAATCGCCGTTCAAAAAAAAAAAAAAATGTGTGCCATTTTTTATAAATAAATAAAAAGGGGGCAACATAGGCTCGAACTCAAGTCTGGTCGCCCAAAAACCAACACCCCAACCACGTTTAATTATGTCAAAATAAATTCTATTTAACCTTTTTTGGGCTCGAACATGTTTTTTCCGTTTTCGTCTGTTTTTATACGTTTTCGCCCGTTATCTTATGTTTTTTTCCGTTTTCATACGCTTTCGTTCGCTTTTATACGTTTTCGTCCGTTTTTAAAACGTTTTCGCCTGTTTATGTCCATTTTTATATGTTTTCATACGTTTTTCTTATGTTATCATACATTTTTATTCATTTTTATATGTTTTATACGTTTTCATATGTTTTTATACATTCCGTCCATTTTTCTTACATTGTTATGCGTTTTTATACGCTTTTATCTATTTTTATACTTTTTCATCCACTTTTATACCTGTTTATCCATTTTGTCCGCTTTATATAAGGTCATACGTATAAGAATGTATAAAAGTGGTCGAAAACGTAAAAAAATAGATGAAAACGTATAAAAATGGATGAAAACGTATAAAAACAGATAAAAACGGATAAAAAGTATAAAAATGGACAAAAATGTATAAAACGGAGGAAAACGGATAAAAGTGTATGAAAACGTAAGAAAAATGAATGAAAACATATAAAAATGGACAAAAACGTATAAAAACGGACGAAAATGTATAAAAACTTATGAAAGCGTAAGAAAAAGTGTAAAACAGGTAAAACGGATAAAAAAAAGTAAGAAAAACGTATAAAAACGGACGAAAACGTATAAACGGGCAAAAATGTAAAAAAATGGGCGAAAACGTATAAAAACGGACGAAAATGATTTCGAGCCAAAAAAAGGTTAAATATAATTCATTTTGACATAATTACACAACTGGACGCTTAGTCCAGTGGTTGAGGTGTTGGTTTTTGGGTGACCAGACCCGAATTCAATCCTATGCTGCCCCCTTTTCATTTATTTATAAAAATTGGCACACATACATCCTCCGTTAGTAAGTTGGCCACCATACATCCCCCCGATAGCAAAATTAGTCAATGAGGACTAACGATGCAAATTATTTCTCAATGAGGACTAATGAGGGGTGTTTGTGTGTCAAAAAAAACAACGACAATGTATAGCGAGACAATGGACAAACCACATTGATTTATTTTGGATTTTTCTCCATCCGTTAAGAACAAATATATTGTCTTCAAGAGAAATAGAAACTTGAGGGTCTCTTGTTTGAGGGCCAAAAAGTATGAAAACTTTTAAACCGGCCTTGACCGAATAATTATGACCTTTGCAGTTGTTTAAAATCCACTTCTTCATTTTAGATAAGTGGCTTAAGATATCTATCTTTTTTTACAACAATGTGTTTGTCTTTAAGCATTGTGGGCATAATCAATAATTAGTAAATAGTGTTAGTGGCATATATAGTAAAATCACGAAATAGCCTAAAAACCGCGTCCACGTATTCAACCACTTGGGTGTAGAAGATTAATGAACCACAAACGCTGAAAATATACTTTATCAATGGGTTACATCACCAACTCATAACCCACCAAAGAAAATTATAAAGCTAGTACATATCTAGTATATCATATATTCTTATTAATAATCATGATGTATTGTTAGAGCATTGGGTATCCTCGTGCCGTCCTGTTAGTGCCGTGAAAAAAAGTACTGCCACATCAGCACATTTTCTTATAACATCAGGATTCACCATAACATCAAAAACCTCCTCCCTCCTATAACACCAGTTTCTCGCGCCGTCGTGCACCTTTGAACCCCATATATATATATATATATATATATATATATATATATATATATATATATATATATATATATATATATATATATATATATATATATATATATATATTTTTTTCATTTTTTCATTTATTTAAATAAACCAACACCTTTAACTAAAAGCAAAATTTTATTAATAAAAAAAAAACAAAAAAGTACAAAAAAATAAAAATAAATGATACATTGAAAATAATGATACATTAAAATAAATAAAATTTAGTGATTAAGCTTTCATAAATACTTCACGATATCGTGTTGAAATTCATCGTGTATAGTCCAAATATTGTTAGGGGGTGTTCGGGATTGCTTATTCAAAATAAATGCTCTACGATATAATGTTTGACAAATTAGATTGTTTGTGCTTTGACATGAAAACTTAAAAAAAAAATGACATTTTTTTTAGAGACAAGCGTATATAATGATGCAAATTCATTGAGCGTATAACATGTCTAGCAGGGTACCCGCGTGTTGCGGCGGCGGGTACCCTGAAATATAATTTTTCGGTGAATCGTATTTTAGTTTATTATATTCTTTTTTACAATAAATTTACGAATATTAAGAATTTCGTTTAGCCTGTGCCCGTTCGGGCTCGAGTTCGTTGGCCAATGCTCGTTTGGGCCGCGCCCGTTCAGGCTAAAGCCCATTTGACCCGTTGCCCGTTCAGGCTTGAATATTTGTATAATGTGTGTTATTATTTGTATTAGTGACGAATCGAGTTTGCCAAATAAATCGAGCAGACACAACCTAGAAAGCACGAAACGAATCGAATTTGCCAAATAAATTGAATTTGTGAAAGTTATGCGTATTTATATTCGTTTTTATTGGAAAAATTATTTCGAGAACAATGGCGCAAGTTTCATAATTTTTCGAGTCCGTTTGGTACATCAAATGGGTCCCACAGTTAATATTCTAAAAGTTTTACTACTTTGGGCTGGTCACGACGGCTTAGGACTCGAAAACGGGAGCGATGGTACCCTCTTGGCGCTGTCCGGTTGCGTTTTCCGGGAACACACCGGCGAAAACGCTGGGTACCGAGAGCTCTTAGTGTTTAGAATATATGTAAGGGTAAATTACAAAAGAAACCTCCAATTGTTATGGAATGTCTTCAGTATTTAACATGGAGGCAGATCAAGGGGTTCCCGGATATCAGTAAACCGCATAGAATTATCATGCGAAGTGTAATTTTTTCTTAAAAGAAGAAGCATCTTTCTAAAAATGCACAGGGACTTAAATCGCGTGGTACAATTTTCTTTAGTTTTAACAAAATGCACCCCATAAGTTATGGTATTCTTGTATTCACCACTCTCAACTGGCGAAACATGAAACTATTTAATGTTTCAATAGGACACACAGGATTAAATCTAATCAAGTACAGAAAGCAGCAGTGATGGGGTACATATAAGGCCATCCGCAATGCGGTGACATGGCAAAGTTCAATGAAAAGTTTTACACGCCACGTCATGATGCAATACCATTGTGGAGCCTGTTGGTGTAAAAGGAGTTCTTCTCTGATTGCGTCTCATTTAAACGTTTATGNTAATGTTTCAATAGGACACACAGGATTAAATCTAATCAAGTACAGAAAGCAGCAGTGATGGGGTACATATAAGGCCATCCGCAATGCGGTGACATGGCAAAGTTCAATGAAAAGTTTTACACGCCACGTCATGATGCAATACCATTGTGGAGCCTGTTGGTGTAAAAGGAGTTCTTCTCTGATTGCGTCTCATTTAAACGTTTATGGTGGGCCCCTAACCTAACTCTCATTATTTGTGAAAGAGCACATTATACTACTATACTAATCCTTGTGCTTCGGAGCCCATTTACTCTTCCAATCCGACCCGTTCCAACCCAAAAGGAAAATCTGGGTTATATCAAAAACCCGTTACTGTTGTCTCTCCCTCACAATTTGCGTTAAGTAGAGAGGGATCCGAAAACCTGAGCTTCGGCCACCCAACTCCACCACCATTGAAGAATGATCTGAACCGATAAGATCAACTCGTTTGCAACTACAGTTGCCTGTGAGGGGGTATACAGTGATTTCAACAGTGATAATAATATTTTAATGCGTGGTATATATTGGATCTTCTGGATGTTTCTCTCATTTGCGCACATGAACGGATAAAACACACACACAAATAACGGATTCATCATACAAATGATGGTATCAACAAGAATGACACAAATCCGGTTACTAATCCACCGAAAAGCCTCACCGGATTCGACATCATCATCGAAGGTATCTTCATAATTTTTTTGGTGAAAAGTGATTATTCCTTTTATTTTTGCTTCCGATTGAATTGAATTAGGTTTTGTTTTTTTTGTTTTCTTTAAATTTGGGATTTTCGTTATATTTGTTACATGTGTTTCATCAAAATTAGGGTTTCGTGTTAATTTAGGGTTTCGATTAGATTTTAGGGTTCTTATGAAATTAGGGGTGTTTAAATTAAATTTTAGGGTTCTAATAATCTACAGGATTAACCATGTTTGGAATTGCTTATTAGGACTGATTATTTGCTTGGATGGTTTATCAGAGTTCACCTTTGATGAGGGTGAAGGGCAAGTAATTCAGATTTAAAAAAAAATAGGGGTTTTGGTTTCTATGTTTTGAATAATTCAGATTTATGCAAAAAATAAAATAATCGAATATATTGGTTTGGCAGTGTTTAATGTTTTTGGGTTTGGCATGTTTTCAGGTGCTGCCATGGCGGGGTAGGCTTGCTGAGCTTGCAGGCATCGGATCGGATCTATTTGTTTTTTGCAGCTATGTTTGGAACTACTTGGTTTACCAGGGCGATGAAACTCATGGTGTGGTTGCAGCAACGACGGGTGTTTGCAAACGCTATGGTTGTCGTTCATGACTGGTATTTGGTTTTTCCGCCCATGGTTTTTGAGGCTATGTTTGCTACACTTGCCCATTATCAATGTAACGCATAATATCATGAGGTTGTGATGAGTTTGAATGGGTGCGGTTAAAGTTGGGATTGCCCGTATCTTGGCAGGGCAGCCTGTTACGGTTGCAGCCATGGTGGGTGCTACCACTTTTTCCTGATTGCTATCCTATCTGAGCCTATACTAGAAAACTTGATATCATGAATGTACATATGTATGATTCTACCATTTTGGCGACCTGTTACGGTTGCATAATATNTGATTCTTGGTGAACTATGACTATTGCTGCTGCTATCTATTCTTGAATCTGAAGGTATTTTCCGAGTGTGTTCATTCTCTTCGCTTGCAACTGAACATTGTGTTTAGGATATGTTTGCAATTAAGTTCTGAATTGTTTATGCCATTTGCGTTATTCAAAGGGGTATTTGTGCAGTTTAAGGGGGTATTTGTTTGAGCTCTTTTTTTCTTTTTTTCTTTTTTTTTTGTTTTTGTTTTTTACTTACGGGCTTATTAAACTTGAGCTTATGCTTATTCATAAGCTCAAGTTGACAAGCTCATACGCCCAGAAACTGAGCTTATCAGCTTTTCAGAAGTTCAATAAGCCCATAAGCCGAAAATAAGATTAAACAATAACCCCCTATGCTATGACTTTGTAATTATGTGAAGTTTGCACCCGTGGTTCATTTATTCAACTGACATGAAAAAAAATCATACTTATGTTTCTCGAAGATTTTCAAAAAACATAAAGGTTTTCCTTTTTATACGGGTTTTGAAAACAAAAATAGATGATGGTCATTATGGACGGACATATGATCGATTGCTAATATGTTGTATCCCATTGGAATATGCAGGAAACGCCTCTTGAATTTTATAAATGATGTGCCAACAAATTTTGAGTTTGAGACCGGAACTGTCAACAAACAGCCCAAAGACAAGTCAAACCACAACACTAACAAATCCAAGTCAAATACCAAACGGGTAACAGATCACCGTTTCAAGCTGGTCGACTTTTATGAGTTTGTATATATTCAGATAACCAATGAAGATATGCAGGACGCGTATGAGCTACTGTTTCAAGCTGGATTGCAAGGAATTGAAAAACAGATTGCAGACATGGTAGTGTTGCCTACTGAGAATTCGTTGTGAGTTAACATTTACTCAAAACTGTGATATTTTACATCCATGCCTCAAAGTATCACGTCCACATTTCAACAATATTGCGGTAAAAATGAAAATAGAAAATAAGTTTCATTGGTATTGCAACGTAATTCATAAATCAGACTGTCCGTATAACATGCACAAAATAAAAATATTGAACTCGATCAAAAATAACGAAACCTGTAATATTTTGAAAAAATTTCGTTGACACGATATTTGAAATACATTTTATTTCACCTGTGTTATTTTGGAAACAAAAGGTAAAAAATTGATAATTAGTTTTGCATATCATCAGGTTTAACTTAAGCTACGCATAGTTTTTTTGGAGAATGAACGAGTCATTTAGGAATGAGGTTTATAAAAATGGGAGTGTTTAGGAGCGGGAATTCTACTTGGATCGTTGTGTTATAAAGTCAGCTGCCCTCCATTAGATTGGTTGTTCATTATCATTTCAGAAAATGAACAAAAAAAAAATGAAAAAAAAAATTGCAATTTTTTTTAATAAACTGAACATGAAAGATTTCAGAAACTGCCCCTTCTTCAGCATTTCCACACCTTTTACCGATTACTAGCGTAAGTGTGTAAAAATCTGCACACTTTTGAGCTACTAGCTGAAGTAGCTGTTCTTGAAGAAGAAGCCTGATTATAACTTGATGGGGTTGGTTGTGCAGGCCAGTTATACTAAGACACGATGGGTTAAAGGTCTTCTATAAAGGGTTTCGGAGGTTAAACCGACTGCAATCGCGAATGCTACAGCTGGACTAAGTGCAACCATGGCCGTTCAGTCGGTTTGGACACCAATTGATGTAGTTAGCTAGAGACTAATGGTTCAAGGTCGACATGGTGTCAAGACCATGATGTACAGTGGAGACTGTTAGGTCACCATTTTACAACATAATAACATATAATCTTAGAGAGAGAAAGTTAGAGAGAGAAAGAGAGAGAAAGAGAAGATGGAAGGAACTCTTGGAATGAAAATAAGACAATTATGATAGAATGAGAACCAACACCCTCCTTGGAGGGTTACATGAGTATTTATACTCCTAGTCTAGGGCTTCACATGTTTCACATATTAGCACATTTGGCCCTTAGACTTTTACATAACATGAATAATAGACTAAATAACATGAAACATTAGTAAAGACTAAACATAATGATAAACTAAAGCAACCTATTACATAAACTATGACCGACACTTGATAATACGTGAAACGTGTTCCTAACAATCTCCCCCTAAGGGTCGGTCATGAAGATTAATAAGGTTGCTCGACGTCTTTTTCTTTGTCTTTAAATTTTGACTTTCACGGCTTTAGACGTCTTCAAAAATTCTTTAGATAAATGATTCATCGTTCTTTGTTCTTTGTCTTTGATGATGTGATAGTGATCAAGTGATGTCGTAATCTGCCATTTGTCACTTTCTTTGTCTCCAGTGGATTTGCGCCTTTCCAACATGCTCATACATCTTTGACGTTGACGTTTTCATACATTCGTAGCTCTCATTTCTTTGTTGAAGATTCTTTGTGTTGACGTAGAATCCTTCTTTGAACATTGCTTTGCATTAGACCATTGTCTTTTCACTTTGTAGATTCTTTCAATCGACGTAGAATCTTTCGTTGACTTTTACAATGCATTGATCTTTGAGGAGAGCTTAATTAATCATTGAGATGTAAGTATGAGCATGTGGAGGTTGGTGTTCAAGATGGTGGTTGTACCTGCATTGAAACAGTTAGCAATAATACATCCGGTACTTACAGGTTCGGAATTAGAGATTGTTATCAGCATAGTGTGAAAACTCTCTCTAACCCTTACCAAGGCCGTTCCTAATCGGATACTCCCGAAGGAGCTTACACGGACATACAAAAGTACACCCACGATTAGGTGAGTCGCTGGAGATCACCCCACGACTGTAGACCACGTTGAGACCACCGCGAACACTAAGCGTAACCCAAAAGGAGTTACCGAAGTGACCTGCTGTCAGGGCTGTTAGATGTTGACCCTGGCAGGATTTCCGTTCAATCATTGAGAAACACATAAGTAATTCCTCTCATAAACGTTCTCGGTAGATTGCTAAGATCTGCGTAGGACTCTAAAGTTTACAACTGGCGTCCTTCTTGTGGGACAACCAGTTGTGGAAATGTTCAGTGTTCCTATGAGATCTTATGATGAATCTCGAGGCTCTAGAATCGATAAGTGCACATTTGGTTTCCTATGCGGAGGCATAGAGCAGAGGGCCTCCTTTTTCAATATCAACTATCTCTAAGAGAAGGTTGATAGATTACACCGGTTCCCCGTGAGAATGAAACAAGCACCTTTTGAGAGATACTTGAGTGGCTAGAAGGTTTTAGTGCAGTGCGTCACTTGGTCCATGACGACTTTGTTCTTCAATACTGGTGTTGTCTTAGCAACAACCAGTAGTAGATGAATTGAACCCGGTGTCTGCCCTAAGGTTGAACAAATGGAGGGCTATTTCTTTTC
>LBNU01028311.1:141056-169057 GCA_014162995.1 Artemisia annua
TTTTTTTTTTTTTGGAAAATAAGAAAGGGATAGAGAGAAAGATAAGAAAGATAAGATTGTAAAGAAGAGATGGATCTTTAAAGGATAAACAAGGTTGTTGTTGTAGATTAGATTGTTAACGGTTAATAGTTGCTGAAGTCCATACTCGATAGAAAGTCCAAGAAATAGTCCTTGTTCGAGAAAAGAACATCCTTACTCGATATAAAACTAAGCCTTACTCGATATTGAGCAACCCTTACTCGAAACTTGTATGCCTTACTCGATATGTTGAGCTCTTACTCGATAAGGAACAAGCTTACTCGAAATCAAAACACCCTTACTCGATAGGCCCGAAAAACACGCAACCCTTACTCGATAAACTGAAAATGAAATGGACAGAGTTACGACTAAGTGTTAAGCAACAAAACCCTTAATCGATAAACGATAAGGGGTGATTATCTTATTTGATAATCTGGCATACGCGCCAATGAAGTTACTCGATAATTTCAACTGGTTACTCGATAAAAAACACGTCTTACTCGATAAAACCAGAAGTTACTCGATAAAGCCTAAATTTACGCGTATCTTACTCGATAAGACCTCTCCTTACTCGATAATTGCCAAGCTTACTCGATAAGAACGAAGAAAAATCTGTATATTGATCCGAAAAACAGCCTCTATTCCTAGTGTTTTCTACCAAATCTAACCTAAAACAACCTAATTTACCCTTGGCGAATGATACCACTTGTTAGGTCACCATTTTACAACATAATAACATATAATCTTAGAGAGAGAAAGTTAGAGAGAGAAAGAGAAGATGGAAGGAACTCTTGGAATGAAAATAAGACAATTATGATAGAATGAGAACCAACACCCTCCTTGGAGGGTTACATGAGTATTTATACTCCTAGTCTAGGGCTTCACATGTTTCACATATTAGCACATTTGGCCCTTAGACTTTTACATAACATGAATAATAGACTAAATAACATGAAACATTAGTAAAGACTAAACATAATGATAAACTAAAGCAACCTATTACATAAACTATGACCAACACTTGATAATACGTGAAACGTGTTCCTAACAGAGACACCGATGCTTTCCACAGTATACTCTAATTTTGCCATCTCTCTCATTGGTGCACATATTCACTGTAAGTTTGAGCTGCCATTTTAATAAACAATCTCTCAAAATACCACTGTGATATAAAGCAGGATCTAATAAGGGTGTTTGAGACAACTTATATCAATGCAATATGTCACAGGAGGTGCAAATTACTTTTATATTTGTCATAGGTTTAATTATTATTATTATTATTATTATTATTATTATTATTATTATTATTATTATTATTATTATTATTATTATTATTATTATTATTATTATTATTATTATTATTCATTTTTCTACATCATACGATATAAATATTGATTTATTACAGGTTCAAGTGGTAATTGCAAGTTGGCATTGCAGTCTCTGCCATCATTCGAGTTACTATAAGATTAACGGCTTAAAATGTCAGCGAGATGGTAACGGATACTGATTTTGCAAAGTGTGTGGAATTGCAGAGGTATGAAGCATTGGTTTTTCACAAGATAGGCTGTCTATTTCTTGCTTGCACATTCAATAATAAGATTAAAACCTTTTATTAAGCAACACTAAATTTTTTGCTCGGTTATTCATGTGACCCCTTTTGTTACTCTTTAGGATTCTGAGCAGCAAAGCATTTAGGCCAATGATGGAAACGCCCTGCATCTTTATAAGAAAGTTTTGTGTGGGTTGACTACGGGAGCTATTGGAGACTGTTGGAACCCCTGCTGATATGCCACATATCCGTATGCAGGCTGCTGCAACATTACATGCTGCCCAATGTGTATGCGCTATTGGTCAGTCGTCATGTGTCCATGCTATAGGAGACCACTAAGAAAAGCTTGGAGTAACCACTGTTGGTAACATCAATTTATAATTAACTCTGCATTAATGTAATTTGATACACATTGATATTGTAGGTTCATCGTTACTCCCATGTTGTTTAATGTAATTTTACAATTATTTGGACCGTAGTTTATGTGTACCAAAGTCTCATGTAAAGCAGCTCAGGGGGTATGTTCAGGACCAAAGAAACTAACAAATCTAAATTAGACACCCATGGTACAACTGGTTCGGAACAAACCTAAAGTGGTTAACCTGGAAATCACAATAATCAATGAGCAATTTCGGCTTTACTTATTTTGAATGTGCTTTTAACTTGAGGTATTATCAAAACACCCCACGGCAACGCGTTACACACATTTAGAATCCACAACACTTACTAAATACAGCATGAAATACTTATTTGGGAAAACACCCCGCGGCAACGCACGGGTTTCCCAACTCGTTCCCTCTATATATTATAGGAGGGAGGATTGCAAAAAATAATAAACAATTATTAAAATACAATATCTTTAATAAACAAATGTTTTTTTTTTGGACTGTTACCTTAGCCTCTTTTGTGAACCACTTGAGCCAAACAAATATTAACTATTAATAAACAAATATTAAAATATTAGTATTAATAGTAAAAAAAACAAAACTTACAAACACACATTGAACTTCTTAAAATTTTTGACTTTTTTTATATAACAAACATTATTTGCTAAATATCTAAAAGATATCTAGCGGTTTCTTGAATAAAAAAAATACTAGCAAAAAGGCCTCTCGATAACGAACAAAACAAGCCCAATATTGATATATTTTTTTACGTACGTATGGTTTTATAAAAAAATGTTGAAGTTTAATATATATATATATATATATATATATATATATATATATATATATATATATATATATATATATATATATATATATATATATATATATATATATATANATCTTTAATAAACAAATGTTTTTTTTTTGGACTGTTACCTTAGCCTCTTTTGTGAACCACTTGAGCCAAACAAATATTAACTATTAATAAACAAATATTAAAATATTAGTATTAATAGTAAAAAAAACAAAACTTACAAACACACATTGAACTTCTTAAAATTTTTGACTTTTTTTATATAACAAACATTATTTGCTAAATATCTAAAAGATATCTAGCGGTTTCTTGAATAAAAAAAATACTAGCAAAAAGGCCTCTCGATAACGAACAAAAAAAGCCCAATATTGATATATTTTTTTACGTACGTATGGTTTTATAAAAAAATGTTGAAGTTTAATATATATATATATATATATATATATATATATATATATATATATATATATATATATATATATATATATATATATATATATATATATATATATATATATCTTTTGAATAAAAGAACTTTCAAAATACACCCTTAACATATCAAATAATTTTAACAATTATCCTAAATTTTTTTAAAACTATAAAGGCCAAAGACGTACAGCTCTATAAAAGTTTATATATAATTCTTTTGTTTATATAACAAAGTTTACTTACCAAATATATAACAAATATCTAACGATTTATACCGCTAGAAACGCCTCCGCAATATAAATAAAACAAATTTAATATTAATATACTTTTTGACATACGTGCACTTTTCTAAAAATAAGTTGAAATTAGCAACAAATTAGCCCCGCCGCAACACACTGGTGTCCGACACAACATTCATTAAAAAATGAACGTCGTACGACAAATACAAATATAGGTTGACACAACATTTATTCCAAACAAATACAACATGTGTCAGCCAAAAATATACCACGATCTCACAATGAGAAGCCCCGCCGCAACGCGGCGGGTGCCGTTTTCCTTGTTTTCATTTAAAAAGGGGATGTTCATATCTTGGTTTTTAAAAAGCTATAAACTATCTGAGCAATTAATATAAAAGGCTTCCATTTCTAACAAAGAATTTAGACTATCATATAAAATCTGTTTTTTTAATTGGATAAACTCATTCTCTAAAGGATAAGATCTTCTTTTTATGAAAATAATATCACTTAATTTAGATATTTTATATATCAAATGTTATGTATTCGTAGGTTTAATGCATTGTGAGTGTTTTGCAAATGAAAGTAAAATGATTAGATGGCAATGTATTAAACTCTTTTAAGTACAATGCATTGAGGATGCCCTAAATATAAATATGAATATGAAGTTTTGTTTTTGAATATAATGTTGATATACTCTTAAAAATGAAGACATCAATATTTGGTAATGATAAAAGTCTTGTGAGTTAATTGATTATGGGTTTTGCTAAAATATGCCCGCTGGGCAATGTTTAGCATAAATATAAAAGGAAACTTGGACTTTGTTAAATACAAAATGACATATATTTAAGTTAATTTTTATGTTCATTTATTGTGCATTAAATACATAATTACTTTAAATACGGAAAAAACAGATTGTTTTAATGCAGTTTAAGCATTGCCCAGTGGGCAGTGTTTAGCAAAACCCATTGATTATTGGTTTAACTTCTGCTTACATTTGAAATAAAAGTTTTGTGTGTATATATATACTAGTTATAATGCCTGCGCACGCGCGGGTTTTTTAAATTTTTTTTTGAATTATTTATTTTTATTTATTAAAAAATAAATAGTTTAATCTTTGTTTTGTTTGATTTATGATTTTTAATTGTATTTGTTTATTATTAAAGATACTCATTTAAAAAGTTTAATCTTATTGTTAGTTGCATTTTATCTATATATTTTTTTTGTATTTATCTTCTACTCGTGTAGTGTATCAATAAAACAAATTTACAAATTTATATATTTAAAAATAATAATTAAAACATTACCTAATAAAGAAATATTCTTTTTTCCAAAATACGAAAGTACCCACTAAAGGTTTTGTTTTATTATATAAAAAAGATATTGTAAGATAATTGCTCTTAAAAGAAAAAAGAAAAAAAAAATCAATTTCTGGTAATGGATTTATTTACGCAAAAGGTAGCTGTGTACTTAAGTAATTAACAATAACTATGTATACTTTTGATACAAGTAAAGTAGCAAGCATAGAAGTTTCATGTTCTCAAAGTTCAGTAGCTATGTTCTTCAATTTCGTCATCGCAACTCAAGTTTCATTTAGTAGTTTCAAATGGTTTGTAATTTTATAGTTTCCTCAAATGTACGTATCATCTCTATGAGATCTTTTGATCTATTCATCAATGTAATAATATTCACTTTTGCGCAAAAAAAAAAAAGAAAAAAAAAAAGAGGTGTTTAAAGTTAGCTAATTTGCAAAAAGCTAGACGGCTAACGAGTTACTTGATAGCACGTGCATCACACACGAGCGGTGGAGATTTAAAACATTATCACAAAATTCCACTCTCCACTTTCCTTCCCACTATAGCAAAAAACCATATACGACTATAAATATCAAACAATGGTGTCCAGCACTGGCAAACACATAACACAAAAAGCATCAAATTTTAGAGAGAGACAAAGTGAAAGTTATAGAGAGAAAGAGAAATAATTAAGCTCAAGAAAAAAAGCAAAAATGAATCATATAGAGAATGATGAAACCCTAAGAAAAGGTCCATGGACCGAACACGAAGATATACAATTGGTTTTTTATGTAAACATGTTCGGCGATCGCCGTTGGGATTTCATAGCAAAAGTTTCAGGTTTGAAGGTGGCGGGAGATACAAATATCAAATTTAGGTTTAGCTAGGGTTACCATTTTTGTACAAGAGAAGCCGAAAAAAAGAAATTTTTTATTTCTTCAAAAAAAAAAGTAACTCTTTTCCATTTTCTTCTACCCCTAATAAATCTTTTTGGGGAACTTTTTTTTGGTGAAAATTTCACATTTATCAGGTTTAAAAAGAACCGGAAAAAGTTGCAGACTAAGATGGGTGAATTATCTAAATCCGGGCTTGAAAAGAGGAAGGATGACTCCTCATGAAGAGAGGCTTGTTCTTGAATACCATTCTAAATGGGGAAATAGGTCTAATCTTTTTTAAATTTCCATTATAAATTATTTCTTTTACTTTATATAGTATAATGTGGTTTAGAGTATAATTCTTGATAAGCTTTGTTCTTTATTCCATTTTAACGGTTGCGCATGATTCTATCTTGTTTAATTAAAGTTTTCATATGCTGATTCATAAGAATTATATGCTTTGGTTCAATTATTCTAGAATAGGCTTCAGTTATGTTCATTTGAATGATTTAGTTAATATGCTCATAAAGTTCTACATCAAATATAAACAAAGACATACATATATATTCGGTAGGAATACATACATTAAAATAAACTAATACAGGTACATGCAATATATATGCTTCAGAAAGGAAATTTCTCTACAAAATTTATATAGTTGCATAATTGTTTATGCTTAGGTTAAGAATTTCGATATACACAATCAGTTTTCTTGACATAAAGTAGTAAGAATGTTATTTTATTCATGGCCCATTTTTTTAGAGGATTCTAGCAAGAGACTATACCAAGATAAAATTTTACCTAGTACGTACGTGCTGCAAATATTTTTAGGATCCAATTAAGATCCAATCATACCCAAACATATTGAAACTTGCAATTTCTGTGTGTAATCAAAGAGATCAAGAGAGTCTTGATTTCTTTGGCTAGCAAGATTTAGGAGGTGTTTTAGTAGTAAAGAATGTTAGTTTATGTCCGCTATTTGGTGTGTATTGCATTTTATGCGGCATATGAAGAAATTATTATTTTTTTTGGGATTAGAATTCCCTTTTTGTTGTAGATTAGTTCTCTTATGTAACATGTGTACCACTTAATGCAGATGGTCAAGAATTGCTAGGAAATTGCCAGGGCGTACAGATAACGAAATAAAAAATTACTGGAGGACACATATGAGGAAAAAAGCTCAAGAAAACAAAAGAGCGTCATCGCCATCTTCATCCTACTCAAACAGCTCTTCCTCCTCATCAACTTGTACAAATGATCCCACAATTATTTCAATGCCNAAATATTTTCGGGAAAAAAATATTTTCAAAAAAAAATTATTTTTGAAAAAAAAAATTATTTTCGAAAAAAAAAATATATTTTGGAAAGAAAAATATTTTCGAAAAAAAATTTTGAAAAATAAAAATTAGGAAAAAAAATATTTTCGAAAAAAAAATTTCGAAAAAAAAAATATTTTTCTCTAAACAACAGGGATCATTTATGTAATTTAGCTAAAGGACATTGGATGCAATTTTGAAAAATTTAAGGGTGTATAATAGTCATCACAGAATTTTTTTTTATCCTTATTACACAAAGAAAGACAAAAGTGTCAACTTTAGTGTACAGAAAAGCTATTTTTTTTTTCACTACGCGGAAGTGATATTTGTGGCAAGTATAGTACATTAATAAAGATTTTTCCCAATAGTTTTACACCAAGTCTCTCTCTCTCTCTCTCTCTCTCTCTCTCTCTCTCTCTCTCTCGAGTTATTTTGTGTCTCAAATTTCGTGTTTTTAAACTTGTTCTTGGCACCGAAATTGCAAACTTTTGGTTCGAATTTATTGCAAGTTTAAGTTTCAGTTGTTAAGAGTGTTTCAGTTGTAGTTAAATATTTTGATAACCCCAAGCAAAAATTTACAAGAAAAACGGATCCAAAATGAACAAATTCGTGCCTTGAAAGTGTTTTTGCATTTTTTTAGGTCCAACGTGTTTTTCATCTCAAAATCTTAATTCTAACGTGTTTTAATATGAAAGTTGTTGTTTTTCTTAAGGTATAAACGTTTTAGTATAAGATCTTGCGAAAGAAACGAGCTCAAATCGTCAAAAGAAACGGGCTCAGATGAGAATATGTGAAAAAGCAGTCATAACACAAAACATATATAGTGGACTAATTAACACGTAATAGACCAAGCTATACAGCTTTCATATATACATACATTAGGCCAAGGCAAAATTTTATAGTTAAAGAGTCTTATTTGGTAGTGAAAGATTCTTTTTTTCCTAAAATCAATTGTCGAAAGCACTATAGTGCACATAAACACCAAATCCGTCTGCTATAAAAAGAAGTCGATATGGTCCATAATCTATGTTCGTCTAGTCTCATCCTTCCTTGAATTGGACTTGGCAAATGTATTGCTAATAAATATTTTAGACTTCAGATGATTTAGTTGTATATCAAATATCAAAACTAAACAAAACAAGATTTTAAGGTGTTTCATTGTTGCATGACTGCATCACGTTCACGATCAACTTTTTCTTAAGACTAGAAATTACAAATGTACTTTGATTGGGTTAAAGAACTAAAGAAGGCCGAATTATATTTTCGATAAATCTAAAAGAAGCCCAAACACAGGCCCATATAAGTTATCTATGCAACTAATAAGGTTCTCAATACTTCTCATGTTTTCTTCTTGAACTTTCTCATGATGTTTAAGACGACAGTAAAGAACGAAACTAATAAAATAAGTTTCTCAATACTTCTCATGTTTCCTTAGTTGATTAACAAAATAAGTCCATGACGTAATTGATTAACAAAAATATGTTCCATCCGTGATATCATGTGATAATAGTCTGACTAGAATGCAAATATCAGTTTTGTTTGCATGCATACAAAAAGAGCATAAATGATCATTTGTCTATTTTGTACAGTGGTATGGGTATTGGTATTGAGCGCTAATCCATGGGATTAATGCATTATGCAACATATCATATTAAATGATCCTGGCAAGTGTCTCCCAATTTGGAAAATATACGCGAGTCATTTACATAAACGTGATCCAGAATTGTTCATTGACACCTAAGTATGGTAACCTGAGGCATTTTAGTATTAAGAACCTAATGAGGGTGGTTATAAATTTATAATTATTTGCTATCATGTAAGTTTCTGGTAACGGTTGCCGTGTGGGTCATTGGGAATTCACCAAATTATTGTCCCCCTTAAAGGAAAGATGGGTTTAACTGGGTCCAATTTTGTTATGGGGCACTTTGGATGTAATCATATTGCTTTATCAGAATTACTATAGCCAAGTTTAAAGTTACCTGGTCTTTATTCAAAGTTGAAAGACTCAATTAGAAGTCTTTAGAAAGTATTTGTCTAGGACAAAACGATCTATAAATGCACTTTCTTATATAATATCATAAGCTTGATGACTAAGGATCAAATAAGAAGAATCATTAAAATAAGAAGGATGAGAAATAACTATAACTACACATTAGAGATGCATCAATTTGAATTAGATGCATCCCTAATCTTTTAGATGCATCATAATATATTTTCTGGCTAAAAATTAAATGCATAAACATATATTAGATGCATTTCATCAAGTTAGACGAATCCTATGTATTTTTCGTCCTCTGCGGGTCAAATTTGTTGCTAGTACTACTTTGCATCGTTTTCACTTGAAAATCACTTTTGAAACTAATTGTGATGCATCTAATTCAAGTCGATGCATCTCAAATACGCGGTTTTAGTTATTTCTCATTCTTTCTCATTTTGAGTTTTCTTCTCACTTGATCCTTACCCAAGTATTGATTGCTAATTGGGCAAAATGTATAAAAAAAAGTACCAAACTTACTTTCAATATCTAATTGAGGTATCAAACTTTATTTTAGTCCATTTAAAGTACTAAACTTCAAAGGATGTTCAAAATTGTGCAACTAGCGGAATTCCTTAAAAAATGGCCGGTTTTTACTTAGCACGTCAAATCTATATTTGTACATTAAACTCCCATGTGTATAATTAACTTATCATCCTTTACAATACACTTTTTGATCATTGTAATTAGAGTATTTTTCTAGTTACAGGTTGTATCATACGTTTACCAATTCAAATATCAGTAGTTTATCACCCCAAATACTAAAGTGACTCGCAACAACACTTAAATCAAAAGATAAGATGAAACGAGGAGTATCTTTAGCATTAAAATAAAATACTGGTTGCACAAAGTTTGCAACACCATTGACATTAACACCTGATAATGGGAGTGAAATGCCATTTAGAAAAATAAAATGAGAAACATGAATTATAATTTTTTTTTTTTTTTTTTTTTTTTTTTCGTTGGAACGGCGGGGGACATCACCTTATAAGCTTAATTCTTTGAAGATGAAGCAATTATACTAGTCAACATATTAAAAAACCAATTTTTTGTGATAGTTAAAATTAGCTAAGTGTTCAGCAGAAAGAAATCAATTTATGTGATTTTCGTCTCCCTTCGTTGCAATAAAAAACATTAAGGTTCCGTCAATTCGTATTTTGGGATTTAAAGGAAAGGTTTTGCATTTGTTAAATTGGTTTAAAGATATTGCATGTGATGAGCTGGTTCATTAATACAAAATGAGCATGACATAGCTTAGCTTAGTGTAGCCGGTTAATTTTTGAGAGGAAACATGTTGGTCCATGAAGTTTAATCCTGTTGCTGATAACGCTGTCCAGAGGGATACTTGTAAATGTATAAAGAATTAAGTGTGGCATTACCTCAAATTAAAAAATTGTGGGCGATCAGTAGAGTTGGGTGCTTTTTCATTCCATTCGTTATCCGCGGTGTGTAGTGTAAGTGTGAGTACCTAAGACTGTTAGCCAGCGACTGTGTATCGCACTGTTTTTTGAGATGATACGTCATACGTTTCAAGTAGCGGACATGTTAATCGGGCCGGGTTAGTCGTGTTTCGGTCAATTCGGGTCGGGCTATTCGGTCAGGCTAAAAACACACTACTGAACTGAGCTATTGAATTCGACTAGGTTCGGTTATACTTCGGATCCTGTTTCACTCGGGTCGGGTCCATTCGGGTTCGGATCAACCCGAATATGAGTACAATGCTATAAATTTGGCAAAATTTTACTCTTTAATAGACATTATAATAGTATACTAAAAAAAAATTTAAATAAACCTTAATTTGAGTCAATCGGGCCGACCGAATCCCGAGTTTACAGCCAACATTTATTCAATCCGGATATTTAGTGATTTGGGTTTATTTGGCGGTTGGCAATAACCCGAATAATAATTATTGACCCGAGTAATCCACCAGAAACTAGTGCTTTAATTGGGTTCGGTTTCAAGTCAGGTTCGGATCGGATTTTTTTGAACCCCTACTTCAAAGTATCTCACATTCTCACCATGATTTTATGGTTTAAAATGATCAATAGAAATTAATACTTTGCAGATTAATGCTCTAATAGCTAGGGCAGTATTACACGTTCAAATCCATCGTTCATTGTCAGCTTTTCTCTTTTTGTGTTGCTTTGCCGTAAAGTTTGCAGCACATCTATCCTTTTCTGTCCTCGCTTGTTTATATATATACTATATATTATATATCATTACTATATATATATATACTATATACTATATATATATACATATATATATATATATATATATATATAGGGGGCCTTTATTTTAAGAACCCTGTTAATAGTGCGAGAACTGCGGAGACTTCCTCTGACCATATGAGTTTTTCTAAATATTAAGATTATTATTTAATCTAAATGGGCAAATTGTAAAAGACAATTTATACTTTTTTAGATTTTATTTTTATTAAATCTCGGTTTTATAACGCTTAATTTCGTCGGATTAGTTAGTTTTTTTTTTTTTTTTTTTTTTTTTTTTTTGGAGCAGCATGTTTTAAAATTGATTGAGAACATATGTGTTTTCAAAAATTACTTTTTTTATTTCAGTTTTGGAATAATTTTTTCAACATGCATGTTTTTCAAATAGTAAGGTGCATATGTGTTTTTTTAGATAATATAAATTTATAGCAAACCAAGAACATAAATGCTAAACACAAAATTAGATATCGATTGAAATACAATTAAAATACAAATTTTTAAAAAGAAGAAATACATGAATAAAATCGATCTATACACGTGTGCACTAATAATATTTAACGCAAATGGACATATGTGCACACTTATTGTTATCAACATTTTTAGAAGTCGGACATATATGCACGCTCGTAGCCGTCCAAGAACATATGTGCACGAAACATATTTATTTGCACTTTCTCATCAACATTTTTCGAACATGTGTGCACGCCTTCCAAAAACATACATGCACGCATTCAAAAAACATGTGTGTACTTCCGGTTTATTATCAAATTAGTTGGAACATGCACGCACGCCTTCAAAGAACATATCTTCACGCCTACAAATACAATTACAAAAGTTAGTAAAAAATAAATAAGATTCTCTAAACTAAACATGATTATTTTATGTTTTAACAAGCATATACTATAAAGCAGATCAACCCTTCTAGAAACCAATTAACATTAATCCAATATGAAAATAAAACATGATTATTTTATGTTTTAACATGAATATACAACTGAATTCGATTTTTTTATCATAAGCTTACAATTCCTCTTCGTTTTAATCCCTTTTTCTTATTCAAGGCTTCTTTGTTTCGTCATTTGTTTGACATCATTTTCTTTAATCCTCTTTTTATTTTCTTTCAATTAGAGCATAAACCTACCAACAAAAGACTAAAGGAAAAATAGCAATTACACAAACAAAAACACATAATTGAAAAACTTTAATTTAATACAGCATGAATCCATGTAATTTACGTCATGAAGAAAACTAAACCAACATAGGACATACGCATATTAAAAAAACTAGTAAATTGATTTTTTAGAACTTGATTATTAATCCTTTTTGTTGATCTAATTTACACATATACATATATTTTTTTTGTTTAGAACTTGAGTATTGAAGAAACCCAAAATCATAAATGTTTAAACAAAAAAATAATAAATCGAACCTTTTGAATTGAAAGATTATAATGAGCCATCAACCTTTCTGTTTGCAAATCGTGTCTCACGACCATTCTTTATCCCATTAAAATTAAACACCGATCGAATCAAAACTAAATATAAAACGTCGATCGAAATCAAAATTAAATATAAAAAAGCCGATCGAAACTGAATCCCGTGAATCAAAGCCAAAAATCAAGAGTGAGGAAAAGAGTTGGCTAGGGTTTGGGTGAGGGGGAAGAAACTGATGATGAAGGAGGCGTCAGTTTGTTAGAGAATGAGATATGAACGTGTGTTTTTTTTACCGAATTATGATTATTGATTTCCTAATTAATAGGGACATTTATTAGATTTAAGAATTACTATAATGCCCTTTCAGTTTTACTAACAATGGCCTCATCTTTCAACTAATTACATAATTGGCACAATCAATAACAACCATTGATCAAGCAATCTAACGGTTCAAAGGAAGTTCTCGCAGTTCTCGCACTTAACAGGGTTCTGAAAATAAAGTTACACTATATATATATATATATATATATATATATATATATATATATATATATATATATATATATATATATATATATATATATATATATATATATATATATATATATATATATACACACACACATATAGAAACAACACACACCAAACATAAAAATAAAGCAAAATGGTACATGACTGCATGTTGGTTCCTTGCCGCAAAGCAAAAGTATGCAGCTAGGCAAAAGGGTTGGGAAGCGGTATTTCTTCTTTTGCCCAAATCAAAGCCTCACATTTTAATACATCTTGCCATCCCCACAGTGTAGTCTAAGAAATCAAACCATTTTTAAGGAGTGTTTGGGATTTGCTTATTGGAAAGAGATTATGTGTTTTAGAAACGATAATTAGTTAAACAGCTGTTACAGAGCGAATAATCAAATAATCTTGGTTTTTGTCTTCTCAAAACACAACCAATCAATTATCAAAAGGTTTTGGCCGAACACTCAAATATGATTATCTGCTCTATGAAAACATGATAATAATATTATTCAGGTCAAAACGCAACCCCAAACACCCCTTAATCGAATAACATTATAGCGTCCATTAATGCTATCTTTCTATTAGTTAGGATTCAGATAGCTTAGCCATTCGGGGGTGTTTCTTTTTTTCCTTAGCTAAGGATTCATATGGGTCCCACTTCCATATAAGTATCTTAATTGGGAGGAGATGATAAATTAAGCCTTGTGGATATAGACCATTTAAAGGATTTTTATGGGCCCCATCTAAAAAATAATAATATTAAATAGGATCCTTTAGCTAAGGGAAAAAAAGAAACACGCCTCAGTTGATCTACAAGGGAGTTTGAGATGTTCAAAGTGGGGCACTCGAAAAAATCTTTCCCCAAATCAACTTTCACTTGGATTGAACCCCACAAACAAAATCTAATAATGTTGTTATGTCTTATTGGCCAGTTTTTTTTTTGGAATAATATTCCAACAAAAGTCATTCCCTTTGACCACAACAAAAGCTTCTTTTTTCTTCTATTGCCATCAAATACACCTACTTACACACCAAACTCACCCCACACTTTTTTCCCACTCTCTTCTCAGCTCGACTTCTGCATTGCAATAAACTTGTGCACAATGCTTTGTAAGAAAGTGAGATATTTTATAGATGTGTATCCTATTTTTCTCTTTTGTCTATCCAACAAAAAAATCTTGTGTCCAAGTAGTCAAACCTTGTTTGAGGTAGGAGTAGAAAATATTTGAGCGTGTGTTGCATGAGGTTTAACTAAAGTATCCGAAGGGTCAAGCACTTTTTTATATACGTACACATATGAAAAACAAAGTGTCATGTACGTCGATTCGAAATCTGAAATGTTTTATACGTATATGTTTTATATGACTTACCACACTGTTACATTCGTTAGTGTTCGTATAACTAGCTATGATTCAAGCACCAATTTAGGATATGATTCTTTTATCTTACATAGATTTGCTTGCTACACTTTTCTTAGTGACCAAGTTACCGTTTAAGGAATGATTTTTTATAACAGACAAGCAGGGTACCCGCGTATTGTAGCGGCAAAAACCCTGTAACTAAAACTTTTGACAAGCAATATTATTCGATTATATATTTTACATTATAATAAATTTACGCAGGGAGAGAAATTTAAAGAATAATTTCATCACACACTATCTCATATAAATAAGGTAGAGTACCCGTAATGCAATAGCTATACAAAAACGATAGTTGTTAGTATTATGAATTGTGACAATTGATGGTGAAAGGTATTTGTTATTCAATAAATGTTGTGTAATATTCGTCACAATATTATACTCCTTCCATCCCAAAATTATTGTCCCATATTGATTTTTTCGGTCTTTCTTTCTCAACTTTGACTAAAAATATTTTTGTTTGTGTTGTACAATTTTTGATAAAAATTATACCAAATGAAAATACATTTAAAACTCAATCCGTTCATATATTTTGTATCAAGTATTATGTAATATAAACAAAAATACTTAAGGTCAAAGTCGAAAAGTAAAGAACGAAAAAGTCAATAGGGGACAATAATTTTGGGACAGATGGAGTATAATGTATAAACATATAGTAGTATACATTAGTTCGTGTAAATATATGATTAGTAAATCTATATATATGACGTTTAACAAAATATGAATTACGGTATTCACAAGATAAACATTTTTCATACCTTATAAATCACCTGAAATTTTCTGTGCCTTGCCCTGTACGATTTTTTTCAATCGAATTTAAGTGTCAGGGTTATGATGACCAATTAGGGTGCGTTTCGTTCACTGAATGTTTTTGAAGGAATAGTAATCTTTGGAGGGGATTGTAATTTGAATTACAATTCAAAAAATTGTGATGTGTTGGAATTGTAATGTGTTGAAATTGTAATTGATGAAATACGTGATTATGTAGTTTGACTTGCAACGTAATGTAATTCGAAAAAACATTAATAATAATAGAAATAATAAATAATTATTACAATTATAATAATGATAATAATAATATAATAATAATATTAAATAATAAATATAATAATAATAAAATAATAAATAATATAATAATAATAATAATAATAATAATAATAATAATAATAATAATAATATTAAAATATAATGATAATAATAATAATAACAACAATAATAATAATAATATTTAATAATAATAATAATATTAATAATACTTTTTAAATATAATAATAAATAAAAATCATAAATTTAATATAAAAATAATTATTGAAAAATTAATTATATATTTAGATATTTATATATAATATAAAAGTAATAATATAAATCAAATTATTGTAATTATTATTTATTTTTTAAGAATTAAATAATATATTAATAATATTTAATAATAACGATAAAAAATAAATACTGATATTTAACTAGGAAAAATCTGAATTACAGCGTAATTCAACACATTCCATCAAGTTTGCTATGTAATCTGAATTACATCATTGGACGTAATTGGTTGTAATCCAATTACATTTCTCTGCAAACCAAACACCCAATGTAATGTAATCTGAATTACAATTCCATCCATCCTGCCAACCAAACAGGATTGTAAAGTAATTCAAATTACAATTATAACAAATTACATCGAATTCCAGCGAACCAAACTGGCCCGTTTTGAATGAGGGAGTATTTCAGAGCTAACATTAATTATCGTTGTTGTATAGATGTGTTTTAATAGGTTGTATAATATACTAGTTATAATGCCCGCGCACGCGCGGGTTTTTTTTTAAAATTTTTTAAATCATATATTTTTATTTATTAAAAAACAAATAATTTAATCTTTCTTTTGTTTGATTTATGATGTTTAATTATAGTTTTTTATTATTAAAGATAATTATTTAAAAATTTTAATCCTATTGTTAATTGCATCTTATCTATATTTTTTGTATTTATCTTCTACTTGTGTTATGGATAAATATAAAATATTATCTAATAAGAAAATAATCTTTTTTTCTAAATAATATTATTACTAAATAAGGTATGGTTTAGTTTTTTTGAAATGGAAAAGTCCCCACTTGAGGTTTTGTTTTATTATATAAAAGATTTTATTATTTGAATTACTTAATTTAAATTTAAGATATTTAAGTAACATTTAATGAGGGAAAAAGGGTTCTCCATTTAGATAACTACTAGCAGGGTACCCGCGCGTTGCGGCGGCGGGTACCCTGAAAAAAAAATTTCCGGTGAATCATGTATTTTAGTTTATTATGCTCTTTTTGACAATAAATTTACGGACATCAAAATTTTCGTTTAGCTCGTGTCCGTTCGGGCTTGAGCCCGTTGGCTCGTGTCCGTTCAGGCTCGAGCCCGTTTGGCCCATGCCCGTTCGGGCTCGAGCCCATTTGGCCCGTTGCCCGTTCGGGCTTGAATATTTGTATAATGTGATTTATTATTTGTATTAGCGACATTTAATGCAGGAATTGTGTTTAAGTTGGTTGTACAATATGCTTGATAATTTGTATTTCTTATGTAAGGGGTGTTTTAATAAGTGCATTAATTGTATTTATTGACCAGTTAATTAATTGTATTTAATGTACATAATGTTTTATTTATTGTATTTAATGTTAGTATTAATTGTATGTCAGAATTAATTCTAAGGCAATTGATGGTGTGTATATTAAGCTTATAAACTTGTACATGTCTAATTCTGAAAATTTATGGTATTAATTGTGTAGTTGTGCTTGAATGAATTGTACTTTAAGCTTATACACTTGTAACGCTTAAAATTAAATATACTATTTTTAGAAGTGGTTTATGCATTATAAGATAGTAAGATATGCTAAAAAACTATATAAACTATCCATAATGATTTGCCCTGTTTAGCATTCAACATAATAAAATAGGTAAATTCATTTAATTTCATTTAATTAGAAGGTTTCTTACGTTATCATGTTGCTTCAGATATATTTAAGTATATCTAAGTAAATTAATATTAACACTATTGGATTCAAGCGAATTATTGGCTCTGGACTCTGGAGATAAACCGGTGGCACTTTCCATTGTACATAAGTACATAACTGAGTATAAATTATTATTAAGTTATTTTCTTAACCAAAAGAACAAGAAAAGAAAAGAAAAAAAATGCATGGAGCACGTGCGACCTACCAAAGAGAAGAAAAGAAGAAAACAAAATGCATGTGCCGAAGAATACGCTAAGTTTGCCAAGTGTCCTAATTACGTCATCATCATCCCCTAGCCAAACTCTTTTATGAAAATGCAATTAAATATTTTGCAAAATAATTTTGAAGATACCTTTATTTTACTCTATTCTTTTTTTTGAGCAATTTTTTACTCTATTCGGTTACAATAGATTAAGCGAACTAACGCTGCTCCGGAGTCAATTTAAATTTAATACTAGTATTTGTTTTAATTTATTTTTGGTTTGATTAATTAATTTGTTTCTAACAGTTATGTTTGTATATAAAGGAAGTTATTACTCTTTCAAACAATAGCGATGTAAACGATTGCGTTTTAGCCTAACAAAAACGTCTTCGTTGATAGCTCTTAATCTATACATATTTTAGCTACCAAATTCTCACGATACTTGCCGTTTGTTTTCAACTTAATTAGCTTAATATGAAAAAAACGGAATTAATTAAGTCATATGAAAACTGTTTATTTGTAACTTAATAGAGAAAGACGACTGAAAATACTAAGTAATAAAACTAAGGTTGTCTGCATTAAGTCATCTTTTAATTAAACATGACTTAATAAAAAAGTTTAACAAATTGTTTTGATTGAATATGATACTTAGGGCCTGTTTGTTTAGTTTTTTTATTAAGTCCTGTTAAATTAAAATGTCTGTCTGGATATATGTTGTCTGTTTGTAGACGAATAAATGGTTGTTTGTTTTGTGTGCTGTATAAAGTGTCTGAATTAGAAAAATTATTGTTATACCCTTTTAATTAAAATAGGTGTTGAATTAGAGGTTAAGAAGTTGGAGGGTAAATATGTAAAAGTAGGATAAAAGTGATGACTTAATATGGAGACCCTCACTTCCATGACTTTTTCTAGAAAGTCATCCATTTAAATTAAGCACCAAACAAACACTCAATTAATGACTTAATAAATTTACCTATTTATAAATTAAGACCCTTTAAGTCATTATCAAACACTACCTTAATTACTCTATATTTGTGTTTTAGTAATTATCTGGAGCAAAAAAAAAAAAAAAAAAAAAAAAAAAAATTCTCACGAAAAATACCAAAAATTGAGCCAAATTGCCAAAGTATAATGGACTGCATTTTTCAGCCGGTTTCATACGCCGTATGCCATCGTTATGAATATGGCGTATGAAGTCTCGTCAAAGAATTATTAAAGTTGAAGATGCATACGTCGTATGCCATCCTTATGCACACGGCCTATGAGCTCTCTTCATCAATTTATTTCCCAAGTATTTAAGACAAGTATTATGGAATTTTAGTATAAAAATTATTTGGCCTAAATTACCCGTTATGCATTATATATATTTTAAAACCCTAGTTTCCATGTTTAGGAATCTCGGATTCCAATAAAGGTAAAAATGAAGTCGCATCAGTTTATGAAAACTTATTTTCTGGTCACCAAAGACTTGAATAAGTCAAATTTTATGATTCCTTCCAGCTAGGATGCATAAAATCGACCCAACTAGGGTTTTCGTAAACTCAGATTTATCTTTCTTGTTCCTTAAGTAATCTAGTTTTCATGTGATTGATTTTGGTAACCTAGGGTTTCCAAAAAAAATAATTTTAGCCTATTTTTAGGAAAGTTTACACTTTTTCAAAAAATATCTAAAACTCTACATCACATAACATTACTCACATTCAAAGAACAACAAATCCAAGTAGACCTTAGTTCTTGTAATCATGACAACATGACTTATGATTTCCATATTTTATCACGGATATCCTCGTATCCTCATAGAGTCGACTGCTTTATGGTTTAAAAATCCTAATTAGATCGACCGTATGCAATCCAAATATTCAAACCCTAATTTAGTCACAATTGTGATTAAACCTTAGTGGTCACAAAAATAAAAACCCTAAAACCCTAATTAATGCAAATCGACCAAACATATGCATACCCCATTTAAAGTTTAAAACTTTATCGAATATCAGAAATTTCTAAGAACCCTAACTATGTTATATACGATTTAGGGTGACTGTGATAGCACTATAGGGGTTTGTTGGTTAGAAAGTAGATACACAAAGGCCATGTAGCCAAAACCCTAATAGCCAAATTTCCTAATCAGATATATAACTTAACTAAACACGTGTAAAGGGCTTTTATAGAAGACTAACTTGTTCTCTGTAGTTTTGTAAGCTTTTAGATCAGTCTGCGTACATATATAGAATCACCTTCTTCTTTCTTCTCTTCCTTGGTTCGATCAGTTTAGGGTTTTCTGGGAGAATAAATCAAACTCAACCCCTCCATTCCCTTAAGGGGGTCGACCGATTCCCACAAACCTTTAGCGTTTGTGGTTTTGCCTTTTTAGTGCTTATATATTTACCTACGATAATATATAATCCATGGATAATTGTTTTACCCTACAACGGAAATACAACTATATTTTCATTTCCTCACTACTCTTATATCATTTTATAACTCATTTCTCATTTTCACTTGCATGTTATGTTTAATGTGCATATGTGTGACCTTTCAGCATTTCTGTGAAAGCAAATAGTGAAAGCTATTGTTTTTTTGCACACAATTATTTCAGTTATATGGCCACACCACTAGACACATCACCACCACAGATCCATAATGAAGAATTTAAGATCCCCGATGGCTTCAGATCCTCAATAAAGAATTTGAGAAGGATGTTGGGATTGTTAGGTTTTTGTTATTTTTGTTAAATGTTGAAATTTTGGAAATTTAAAAATTGTTTTAAAGATTGATAATGTAAATTATATTGTTATTATATTGTTATAATGAATAAGGTTTTGTTAGATGTCGATATTTATATCGTGGAAATTTAAAGATTTTTTTTTGTTAAATGTTATAAGGATTGTTTTAAAGATTCCTATTTTGTATAGCTGCATATATGGGGAAAAAATTGTGTTTTGTTTTGAACTTTTGATATTATGATAATTTGGAGATGTAAACAATGAAAGAAGAGGATGGTGATGAAAGTGCGTTGGGTTGACCTTGTTGTTTTGTTAGAGTATGAAATAGAAAATGTTAGAGAGAGAAGCTGAAAATAGGGGAGAGACGTAGAGTAAAAAAAAATAGGAGAGAGTGTGTATTAATCATTTTTATTTATTTAGACAGTTACAAAAGAAAAAAAGAAGAACGGATACAGAAATTTTTACCCACACGTGCAAGGCACATGGGGATTTAATGGTCATTAAAGTGAAGGACCAAGGATACATAATGTTTTGCATTTAGGGGCGGATGGTGCATTCTTCTAGGTCAAAAGATGAAACCCGTCGAGTAACGCAAACCACAAAGACGAACGGTGTAGTTTACTTTTATTTAAATGAGGTTGTGAAGTAGAGAACTTGCAACAAATTCGTTGATTTTATATAAATAAATTTTTTGAAACAAATGTTTTTTAATGCTTTGCGAGTACCATGTATATTTTCAAATGGCAAAAGTAGTCCCTCCAGTTAACTTGCATTTCACAGACAGTCTTTAATAAATTTTGAAATTCATTCTTGTCGTTAAATGCTATTGTAACAATAGTCATATCCTTCAAATGTGATTGTTGTCATAGTCTTTATGTTAAACATGTGACTATTTGTGTAACGAACACAAATAGTCCCTTTAGTTACCTACTTATTAGTAACCATCCTTAAGTTAAATTTAAGAATTGTTTGTGTTACAAAATATTACATAAATAGTCCATGTTATTTACCTAACTTTACAAAGAACATTCATAATTTCATGATTTAACAAAACAAAATTATGCCAGGCAAAGAAATTAACAAGCAATTATTTATAGACTAATTGATTCAAGAAACCGAACATTTGTTGTTGGTTATTTTTATTCCCGCCGCAACGTACGGGCAACTCCAACTCGTTTTGTCTAAATTATAAGAGGATAGTCCTTTTACATACCAAACTTTTCTCACATATCAAGGGACAAATCACAACAATTTATTTTTCTGTAGAGATAAAATGGGGAAAATTAATGAATATTTAAATTAAAAATTAAAGTACACATATTTTTTAGAATTTAAATATCTCATAAACCATTTATCATTAGACAAAACAATTATACCGCTACGGCGAACATTTACTTATCTTTTTATAGATAGGCACATATATACTTTTGACAAGCTCTTTTTTGGTCGTTTTTTTCACGTTTTATTTTTGGTATTGTAATTCACATGACATATCACATGTGATTTAACACTAATATCGAAGTTCGAACACTAAACACTTGTACTAAAATTGACATAAGTATTTGTCTATAAATCAAAAACTTTTTTCATTTTTTGCAATGATAAACATACGTTCATGGCTTTTCATCCATAATCACACACTGTATTCGAATTATATATTATAGAAGTTCATTCCTGAAACTTCTATAATCACATGTGATAACAACACATGTAGTTAAAATCACATGTGCTTGAGATGGCATGTGGTTAAATCATATGTGATTTTATGTGTTTAATCAAATTTTCATGAATTAACTGGACAAATCTAAAATTCAAAATATAATGTGTTATATATGGTTGGAAAGCTATGAATGTTTAGTTTTCAAGAAAAAAAGATAAATTTTTAAATATTGTAGAAAAAATTATGTTTAAGTTATTACATGTTTAGATATTAGAATATTAAAATTAGTGTTTAATCACATGTGATTTAGTATGCAAGTTTTAACAACGAAAAAAAAAAATAAAAAAAGAAAAGACGAAAAAACATGAAGAACGAAAAAGAAAGTTTGCCGAAATTATATCAAAGTGCTCGTCTATACAAAGATAATTAAATGTTCGTCGCAATGATGTAATTTTTTTTGCTTAATGATCAGTAGCTTAAGAGATATTAAATTTTAAAAAAAAACATGGGGTGAAAATGAGTTTGTTATCAAATTTGAAAAATGGAAGGATTGAAGTAATATATTGATAGGTAAGTAAATGTATGGTATATAAATAAAATTAAGGGGTAAAGCTAAAGATACGCAACATATTTCTACAAATAAACACAAGTACGCAACAAACTTAGTAAAGTGTCAAACGTACGCAACATATTTTCAAAAAATCGTCGATCTACGCAATATGACCTGCTGGCAGCAGGTTACCAGGTCACCTAACTTTAAAAGTTACACCTTTGGTCCCTAAACTGTCTCATATCTCGCGTACATGATCCTATTTTGGTAACGGTCGTTAAAAAAGTTTTAAAAAAAACTTTTTAACATTTTTTTTTAAATCGAGATAAAATCTTTTTTTTTAACTAAAATTTAGAAAAAAAAAAGTTAAAAATTTTAAAATTAAAAAAAAAAAGGAAAAAAAGTTAAAAAATTAATTTTTTTTAAAGTTAATATTTAAAAAAAATCAAGATTTTTTAAAAAAATTAATATTTGCGAAAAAAAAATAAATTTAAAAAAAAATAATTTTTTAAAAAAAATAAATTTTTATAAAAAAAAATAATTTTTTTAAAAAATACGCATTTTTTTTATAAAAATTAATTTTTAAAAAAATACGCATTTTTTAAAAAAATTAATCTTTTTATAAAAAAAATTAATTTTTTTTTCGCAAATATTAATTTTTTTAAAAAAATTTTGATTTTTTTTAAAAATATTAACTTTAAAAAAAATTAATTTTTTAAATTTTTTTTCCTTTTTTTTTTTTAATTTTAACTTTTTTTTTTTTTTTTATTTTTAATTTTTTTTAACTTTTTTTTTCTAAATTTTAGTTAATAAAAAGATTTTATCTCGATTTAAAAAAAAATGTTAAAAAGTTTTTTTAAAAACTTTTTTAACGACCGTTACCAAAATAGGATCATGTACGCGAGATATGAGACAGTTTAGGGACCAAAGGTGTAACTTTTAAAGTTAGGTGACCTGGTAACCTGCTGCCAGCAGGTCATATTGCGTAGATCGACGATTTTTTGAAAATATGTTGCGTACGTTTGACACTTTACTAAGTATGTTGCGTACTTGTGTTTATTTGTAGAAATATGTTGCGTATCTTTAGCTTTACCCCTAAAATTAAATCAAATTATAAATAAATCAAAACAACATAAGTATTTAGGCCAACATTAATGATTGAGACATCTTATATTAAGAGGGAACACTGCCCACCATTTTTAAGGCTCTCACATTGCCCCTTTTGACCTCCTTGTATATGATTTTTATACATTCAAAGTCCTTGTTGTCTTTTTAAATTGGTGTTGCTTGTCTTTAATTGGTTCACGGGTATAATATAGGATTAATATAGTTGTTAAGTTAATTACTATTGATCATGATTTTTGGCTACAATGACCTATTTATACACTTATCTATGTACAATCCACCTTGTGTATTATATCAAACAAAAAGTTGAAAGTGTATTAGCTAGGAAACAAAGTGTGTAGATGCATCTGAACATGAAAAGTGAAAACAACGCCTATAAAGTGGATCAATATGTGTACACGCATATTAACATGAAAACAGTGACTATAAAATGGAGAAACAGTGGACTATAAAATGGATCAACTTGTGTACATTTTCTAGAAGAGACAATACCATCAACATATTCATATTCTTTACGGTAAAAGCTTAATATCGTGCCATTGTAAAGAAATAGCACATGCACCAAGTTACGAATGAAACGTTCAAGAAACTACACGCCAAAAGGGAACACAAATTCTCTCAAGAAACTAGAATTTAAGTAAGCAAGCTAGTAATTGGTCAATCGATGTCGATCTATAAGATTTCTACAAATATATCGTTTTTAACCCGTTAATCAGTATATATCTTATGATCGACTACGCAGTACATGCATATGAGTAACATTATGGATTAATTATATAGTTTACAGATATTTTGAACGCGAGCTAGCTAGCTCCAACACTTTGGTAAACTTAAATAACGACGAGCACGTGCAAGCTAACCGTAACCCGGAGAGCTAAATCAAATATAAATGTACATTAATCATTAATTTACGGCATATTTCCTCTATTAAGCGATAATAATAAGTTTTCTTTTAACAACATTACATTGCGAGAGTCTAGTAAAAAAACTAGGCTAAAAAAATATTACAAACGATACTTAAGCCAATCAACGCACAAAACCTTACATTTTTTGTTCCAATGGGCTAGCCATGAAAACAACAACAAAATAATATTATCTACTAAATCTCTTTTACGCATCTCTCCGGCGTTAAACAAAACAGAGTTTTTGTACCGCTAAATCATCCAACATGTAGCTAGACCAGTTACCTGCATCTTCAATCTCCGGTTGTTTCTAGTTGGAAGCAAATCATTAATGATAAGTTCACACCAACTTTTGTCCAACTTTAAAGGTACTTATCTAAGAGTAAGAGAGATCATTAATGATTATTCTGCCAAAGTATTCGGTCTTGTATCGTGTTGTTTCAAACTCGTCACTACGTAATTCAATGGTTCGTGACAATATGGTCAAATTTCAAAGAAAATTCAAACCTCATAAATGTGCACATATGCCTTGTAAACGAGGCAAAACGAGGCTTGACTCCATTGAAGTTAGGTTGTCAATGGTCAAGCTATCATCTTCATATGTCACACAATTTTCATAACAATGTATCAATTGTTTTTGACGTAACATTATATTCACTTTTTCATAGGTTAGTATATACTCATTTTTTTTCCCATTAATAACTGCCGTACCAATTTTTGACAATGAAAATAACATTATATTCACTTTTTATTTTAAAACTGAATAATTTCGTTTTTGAAAATTTTGATTTAGATATATTTATTTATTGTGCATTAGTTTTATCACTCATTTTGTTGATACTCCACATTTATTTACGAGTAATGATAGAGAGAAATAATATATATGTATAAACTATGCCTAAGCTGTTAATAGTTTGATAAATCACGTGTGCATTTCTCACTCTAAATATTCACTCTTGATCATTTCACTTGTTATCATCTTGTTTTTAGTCTTGTCTTTGGTCATGCATTTTAGACACGGCAATTGTTTTTTCTTTGTTTACAAGAACTAGTAATTAGTATGATTTAGTTTGAGCTTTATTGTGTTGAATCAATATTTATTGGTTTTTCTTTTTATGTTTAACAATAAAGAAATAGTTATATAACCACCAAAAAAGTGGTTTGAGAAAGATAGATGCTCAAACATCGACTTGACGTGTGGCCACCGGCTAATAATGGAGCACAATTTTTAAGTGCTTTCTCAATACCTTTTTGCTCATCCATCTTCTGCATCAATTACACCAGTGCGTGATTATTTATGCAATGTGGTCAAAGTTATTAACTGATTGTATAACTACAATTTCAAAAATTAGATAGATAAGTTTTCGTTGATGTTGTGTTCCCATTATCTTTTCTTTTTTCGTAATTGGACCTCCTCTGGGTATCAAAATACCTATCATTCACGTATATCAGATTTAAGAAGTGATCACGGGTTCATTTGGTTTAGTGGTCGAACATTGTCTTGTCTATGTGCCTCGCAGGAAAGAAGAAATATATTGATTCATGCAAGGCATGCATCGTAATATCGTATAATGAAACTAGTGAATAATTAAGTATACATGACGTGACAATACACCGATTAAAAAAGTTATGAAAGGCGTAGGTTTAAGTGTGTATTTTAGGTTACACATTTGCGTTAAAAGAATAGAGCGTCACTCTCAAAATTTATTGGGACACTCCACTGTCTGCAATAGACAGTTGTACATTAAGTATGACATGTTTTAACTACTTGTATAATGGAGTGCCCCAATAAAATTTGGTAGTGTGTCAATCACCTCTCAAAAGAATATATGTCATGACTTTAATCTCAAGTCTCAACATCTCTCCTCTTTCGGTTCGAAGGTAACAACTGAACATTGCTTGTAGTTGCTTGTAGCCGGTCATTGGAAAATGGTCATTCGAATCGACACCAATGAATGTACGGACTTATGGTTACTCTGCTGACTCAAACAATCAAACCTTTTGAAAACTTTTAGGTTATACATTGTTATTGTAACGTATTCTTGATCGCAAAACTTGTCTATCAATGATTGTTTTTAGTCATTACTGTATTAAATAAAAACTTATCAACCTAAATATTGCTACTATCTAAGACTGATGCTAGTGGGCGTCGTTTGGCAACCACAACCGAGCAAAGCAACGCGTTTCTCCCCCTAGCTCAGCCACATGCGACGCGTCGCCCCCCACTTTTTTCAAAAATTCGGTTGCCTCACCAACCGAAACAATTGCACTCTCTTGGCCTTGGGTTTTAAAAAATCACCCCCAATAACACCAAAAAAAACATAAAGAAAGCACAAAGTGAGAAAATATGTACCTGCGTTTTAATGGAAGAAAGTAGATCTGGGTTTTGGGTTCTCGGTATTGGGGAAGAAGATGACCAAATAGTACTACTACATAATAAAAAAATTCGTGGACCGTGTGCACTTTTATTTTTGAGTTAATTGCATTTTTGGTCCCTGTGGTTTGGCCAAATTGCAGATTTGGTCCCCAACTTTTTGAAAGTGCACCGGACGTCCCCATTAATATGTTTTCGTTGCATTTTTGGTCCCTGACCAACATCAAATGACTAAAATACCCCCATCACTATTTTCTTTTCAGTTTTTTTTACATAAATGGCCCCTGTGTTGCGCCAGACTTTACAAAAATCGTCCAGAGAGAGATGAAAAACCAAAAAACAAACGAAAACGTAAAAAGAGAGGAAAACGTAAAAAATAGACGAAAACATAAAAAACGGACGAAGACAAGAAAAAACGAAATGTAAAACCAGACGAAAACGAAAGAAAACAAACAAAACGTAAAAAACAGACGAAAATGTAAAAAAATAGATGAAAACGTAGAAAAACTGAGAAACGGGCGAAAACGTAAGAAAAAGATGAAAATGTAAAAAAACGGAAGAAAACGTAAAAAGCAGACGAAACGTAAAAAAAGAACGAAACTAAAAAAAAAAAAAAAAAAAAAAAAAAAAAAAAAAAAACGTATAATACAATGAATTTTTGAATATTTTTGATTATTTTGGAATATCTTTAATATTTTTAGAATTTATTTAATTAAAAAATAATACTAATTTCTTAAGTTAAAAAAAAAAAAAAAAAAAAAGACGATTTTTGTAAAGTCTGGCGCAACACAGGGCCATTTATGTAAAAAACTGAAATGAAAATAGTGATGGGGGTATTTTAGTCATTTGATGTTGGTCAGGGACCAAAAATGCAACGAAAACATATTAATGGGGACGTCTGGTGCACTTTCAAAAAGTTGGGGA
>LBNU01028313.1:7944-38093 GCA_014162995.1 Artemisia annua
GGCGCGCTGATGACTCCCTCTCTCTTAAGTATGGAATATACACTATCATCAATCACGGGTATAATGGTTGTTTGTTAATTGTTGATTTATGTTAATCTAGTACTTTATTTTATTTAAGTTCAACGATACCTAATAAAATATAGCACCGCTGAAACTGGGGGGAGATAAATGTGTATAATAGCTTCATCGATTGTGGTGACTGTTGTGACCGATTTTGTATTCATAAAACAAATATTGTGTTTATCCATCTACGGAGAAAGCAAAGAGTTTCGTGTTTTACTCTGGCAGGAATACACTCACAGGAACAATCTACAGGCCAAGTGTGAATGGGAATCGCCCGAGAATACCCAGGTGGGTTGTCCGTCTACGAACTAAGAGCCAAGTGGCTGAAATGGCGGCAAGTCGCTCCGAACATACCCCAAGTGGTTTACTAATCTACAATGTAAGCCAATAGCCGGAATGGCGCAAGTCGCCTGAAATACCAATGGGTGTCAGTCTACGATAAGGAAGTGCGAATGGCGCAAGTCTCCGAATCCCCAAGTGGGTTTCAGTACGAACTAAGGCCAAGTGGCCGTAATGGCCGGAAGTCACCTGAATTACCCCAAGTGGGTTGTCAGTCTACGAATAAGGCCAAGTGCCGAATGACCCAAGATGGGTTGTCCCTCTACGGATATAGGCCAGCTGTCGAAATGCAGCAAGTCGCCCGAATCCCAAGTGGTTATTATACTACTAAGTAGCAATAGCCGAATGGCGCAAGTCGCTGAAGTACCAAGTGGGTGTGTCAGTACGAATAGAGCCGACAGCTGCCGAATGGGCGCAAGTCTCCGACATACCAAGTGGTTGTCAGTACTACGAATAAGGCCAAGTGCCGAATGTACCCAAGTGGGTTGTCAGTCTACGAGATAAGGCCTAGGCTAAGTGCCGAATGGCGCAAGTCGCCCGAAATACCCCAAGTGGGTTATCTACTCTACAAGTAAGCCAAGAGCCGAATGGCGTATGACGCCCCAAAGATGGTTCCTACCCAAAAAGTGGTTGCCATATATGATTACGGCCAAGTTGTCAAACGGCGCAAGACGCCCTAATAAACTCCGTGATAAGTGCCTCAAATGTTACCTTGTACCTCCAGAACTATGTAAATAGTAAAGGTAATATAAAAAACAAGTGTTTGTTGTATGTTTACAATCAAAACTTAAATCAAACGTTAGCTTGTACCTCCGAAGTTATGTAACTAGCGACGGTAATAAAATACAAGTGTTTGGTATACGTTTATGATTAAAACATAGATGATATATAACGACATTTCAACAAAGATAATGATTATGGTAGAGAAGTTATGTTTTATCTACGCTGATGACAAAGGGATGATGGAAAGGACTCGGGCTACAACCAACAATGTAGTCCATAACCATTCGGAAGGAATCATGAAAAATATAAATCATTCGGAATGTAGTCCATAACCATAACAATGTAGTCTATCAAACCATTCGTATGTGGTCTGATAGACCCGATTTGTTTAATAGAACGTTGGCTTTTGGATCGTTTGGTAGACTTCCTTTGTCGGTACTTGAGGTTTGGCTACACAGTGGATGAACAATACAACACATTTACCATCACAGGGAAGACACGCCAATATGGCGTCCGGACTAGAAAGCCAATACTAAAGTGCTTCGTATGACATTAACAAACTGAATTTAAGTATAGCATAATTGACTATGTCAATAATACTATACTGGGGGGACATGATGACGTATGTGGTCTGATAGACCCGATCCGTTNGAAACATTGCAGTTTCCCGCCTAATTGTTTCCCGCCTAAATGTGTCACCATCACCAGATAAGACAAAGAAGTCCACCTATAAATAGAGTGCATTCACCACTCTCAATGTATGCTTTTTCTCTCTCTATAACACACACATATACTTTCTCTCTCTAGAGACTTATTCTCACGCCGGAGCTTGGTCCTGGGATAACACCCGGGGCGAGGTTAACGCGTGCTTTTCTTGTGTAGGTATCTGAAGGATTAAAGCTGGACCATCAGCTGGACCATCCGGAAGAACCTCTTGCTTGTTTGAAGTAAGGTACAGAATTTTACTTCAACAGTTATCATACATAAATTGCGTGCGAAAGAGGGTAGGTGAACCGCGCAAGACTTGTTCTAGGTTCTAACTACATTTGCATTTAAAAAGTTTGAAGGTTTGTTTTTAGTTATTCGTGTGTAGTAGGCGAAATTTTTGCAATGAATAAATGTGGATATCATAATGGTCCTATACTCCTATCGTAGTGAAAAACGTGCCATTTTAAAGCTTAGAGCACTAGGTGCCCATGAGCCATAGGGCTCGTGTTATAGCAAAAAGTGATGTCGCCTCAACACTATTTAACTAAAAAACAGCCTCTCTCTATCACTCAAGTTATTGGACACGCCCGGACCCCACAGTTTTATTTTATTTTATTTTATTTATTTATTTATTTATTTATTTATTTATTTTTTATTTTTATTTTTATTTTTCATTTATTCAAGTAAAACAACACATTTCATTACATTAAAAATACGAAATTGATAAAAAAGTACAATTTAGTGATTAAGGTTCCATAGGTGCTCCAAAATTGTCGAAGGTCATTGTGCATTCTCCTATCCCGAAGTTCTTTGTTATTCCTTCGATGTATGTCACATCTTTTGATCTTGCAAATTCATAGTCGTGGCCGAACGCTATCTACTCCCTCTAAGCATGTCAAACATACAATGTGCTATACATTATAACCTGACCCAACATGACCTAGCAGTCGCAAATGAGACCTGAGTCAATATCCCAAAATCGTCTCACAAAATAATTAGCCTTGACTTATTTTATTGATTTGAAGTTATATATAATCACTTAGTGACCTTTTAGTAATTTCATATGTGTTGTAAATCGATCATGATGACTGAACCATGGCCGAACCATTGAACCTTCAACTGCTTCATGAAATATATGTTATTATACAAATTATTTACGGGCCCCCCTTAACAATTTCATACGTGTTGTAAATCGATCATGATGGCCGAACCATTGAACCTTCAACTGTTTCATAAAATATATGTTATTATACAAGTTATTTACGACCCCCCTTAACACAAATTCTTGGCTCCGTCTCTCAGTCTCTGCTTATGTTGCTCCTTTTTTTTTTTTCTTTAACAAGCAAGAATTTTTATAAGTCATTGGGACAAGAGAAAATAACAAATAAAAAAACAAAAATCTAAAGTAGAGCACATAACCATAAAAATACACCAAAGATCATACAAAACAAAAACTATGAATTAACAAAATCATCTGGCTTGGCGATCCAATGGTTCCATGAGAAATGAGTTTGAAGGCACGATTTGAAGTCCAAGCAAATAACATCCTTTGAACCGATGGGAAAATATCCTCGTGCTGGATTGAAAATGCCTCGTTACATGTCGTCGCATAATTCCATACTAGCCATATAAACGTCAAGCAAACAGCATGAAATGCCTTTGAAACCCTTTATTTTTAAAGAAACCATAATTTACTTTTAGAATATCTATTAGGCCGGTTATACAATGTATGGGTCCTCCACCAACTCCAAATTTTTAGCCAAATAAGTTTAACCTTCGGACATGAGAGAAAACAATGATCTCGGGGCTCCTCATCAAGACCACAAATCTATTAATACCATTAAAACAAGTAGGAGGTGGTACTGGAATGAAAATAGTGTTCTCAAGTATAGTAAAAGAAAGGAAAGAAAATGAAAGTGATATTTGTTGTGTTCTCAAGTGTTTCTTATGAAGTAAAGTGATTGAAAGTGGTATGATTTTGCTTTAAAAACTTTCACCCCACTTTTGGGGTGAAAGTTTACTTTACTTCATATCTCTTACTTTACTTCCTCTTTCTTTAATTTATTTATTTTTATTATTTTTTTTTATGTTTTTAATTTTTAAGAACAAATTGGATAACACAACAAATATTTTCAAACCTTCACTGACGAAAATGTATCTAAGCCAAAACAACATAAAACAGTCAAACTCAAATTCTTCCAACCCCCCAAAAATTAATTACGTAGTATCATTTCGTACCAATTTAACAGGTGGTGGAATCATCTCTCAGTACTTATTCTCTCCAAACTGTACCTACCTAACTAACTAACTTTCATTTTCTTATTACTACTTTTTTTAAAACTTTTTTACTAATGATAGGTAAATACACGTCAGCAAACGGATAGGGATCCGAAGAAACGGAAGAATAAGGCTGGGACTGTTGAACAGATATTGCAGGTACTTAGTTTTTAATTTAATTATGTTTAGGATGTTAATTAATTAATTGTGTATTAACTGTTCAGCAAGAAGGCTGGGGCCGGTTATATAGCGGATTGGCGCCTTTGTTGGTTGGGACTGCCTGTTCCGCAGGTGAGCTTAATTTACACGGTTTAGTGGTAAAGGAAAATGATAAATCATCCTACTTGACGTGCCTAATAATCCTCTTACTCACATGATCCTAACCTAGGTTGCACGGACACGGACACGGTGTCCGACACGGACACGGACACTGACACGACGATACGGCAAAATCTAAAAATATAGGACACGGACACGGCATGGACACGGGAATTAAATATTTATTTTATATATTATATATATAAAAACATGTAATAGAAAATTAGAAATAGACTAGAAAATTTAAACTTAAATAAAATTAAACATAAACATAATCATAGTTGTATATATAAGCAAAATTTAAGTTTCTAGAAAGAAAAGGAAAAGTAAAATAAAAATAGAAAGAAAATAAAAAGTAAAAGAAAAGTAATTATTTGTATAAATATAGAGAAAAAGAAAAGTAAAATGCTAAAAAGCATTATAGTTATGTGTGAAAGTCACGTGGATGACAAAATATCAAGTAGGAAAGGATAAGGTTTTCAAATGCACCAACCCATTCACATTCACATAATTTCACATATAATAAATATATAGAAAAATGTCACAAAAAGATATCCGGTAGCCGCCACCCCATTTTCTTTCTTCATTCTCATCATCTTTCCTTGATTCCTGATTTCCTTCGTACCCATATCAGCTATTCAACTAAATACACGGCAACAAAAACTACCATCGTAAGAATGAAAGAAAGCTATGGTGGTTTCCGATGATGCAACAAAGTGAATTTCCGGCAGCCACCTTCTGCCTCCGTGGATTTCTTTTCCGATTTTGACCGTGTCCAAATCCGTGTCCAGGCGTGTCCAAATCCGTGTCCTGCCCGATCAGCACGTGGGACACGGCACGTGCGTGTCGGACACGTGTCCGAGCCGTGTCCGAGGCGTGTCCGTGTCCGACACGTGTCCGACACTGCCACTCCGAGGTTTTAGGTGTGTCCGTGCTTCCTAGATCCTAACAAGTGTCCGGACAGTTTGGATGCAGAGAGAGAATGAGTGAAAAAAAAAAAAAATATATTATATTGTTGTGTGTGTAGGAGGATTAGTAGGGGATATTGTAGGAGGCTTTAGTAATGCTCTTAGGTAAAATGTTCTACATGATCACTAGGGACTGGTTAAACTTGAAATTTGTTGAGAAAAGGTCACGAAATTGCGTTAGGTGAATCACAACAAATTTGTGTTAGTTTAAGAAATTTTACTAGTAGAGTTAGATATATGTAGTGGTGTGAAGGTTGATTTTGTGACTTTTTTTTTACTTGTTTGTTGCAAGTGTGTGCGTGTGTGAGTGTTTGCGGATCGAATTAGATGCTATCATAAAGGACTGCTTAAACTTTAGGTAAATGAGTTATCGTACATAAATTGCGTGCGAAATAAGGTAGGTGACTCGCGCAAGACTTGTTCTAGGTTCTAAGTACATCTGCCATTTCAAAAAATTTGAAGGTTTGTTTTTAGTATTCATATGTAGTAGGCGAAATTTTTGGAATGAATAAATGTGGATATCATAATTGTCCTATCGTAGTGAAAAGCATGACATCTTAATGCTTATAGCACTAGGTGCCCATGAGCCATAAGGCTCGTGTTATAGCAAAAAGTAATGTCGCCTCAACACTACTCGACTAAAAAACAGCCTCTCTATCACTCAAGTTATTGGACACGCCCAGACCCCACAGTTTCTATTTTTTATTATTATTTTTTTTCATTTATTCAAGTAAAACAACACATTTCATTACATTAAAAATAACGATACATTAAAAATACGAAATTGATAAAAAAGTACAATTTAGTGATTAAGGTTCCATAGGTGCTCCAAAATTGTCGAAGGTCATTGTGCATTCTCCTATCCCGAAGTTCTTTGTTTTTCCTTCGATGTATGTCGCATCTTTCGATCTTGCAAATTCATAGTCGTGGCTGAACGCTATCTACCCCCTCTAAGCATGTCAAACATACAATGTGCTATACATTATAACCTGACCCAGCATGACCTAGCAGTCGCAAATGAAATCGTCTCACAAAATAATTAGCCTTGAACNGAGAGAGAATGAGTGAAAAAAAAAAAAAATATATTATATTGTTGTGTGTGTAGGAGGATTAGTAGGGGATATTGTAGGAGGCTTTAGTAATGCTCTTAGGTAAAATGTTCTACATGATCACTAGGGACTGGTTAAACTTGAAATTTGTTGAGAAAAGGTCACGAAATTGCGTTAGGTGAATCACAACAAATTTGTGTTAGTTTAAGAAATTTTACTAGTAGAGTTAGATATATGTAGTGGTGTGAAGGTTGATTTTGTGACTTTTTTTTTACTTGTTTGTTGCAAGTGTGTGCGTGTGTGAGTGTTTGCGGATCGAATTAGATGCTATCATAAAGGACTGCTTAAACTTTAGGTAAATGAGTTATCGTACATAAATTGCGTGCGAAATAAGGTAGGTGACTCGCGCAAGACTTGTTCTAGGTTCTAAGTACATCTGCCATTTCAAAAAATTTGAAGGTTTGTTTTTAGTATTCATATGTAGTAGGCGAAATTTTTGGAATGAATAAATGTGGATATCATAATTGTCCTATCGTAGTGAAAAGCATGACATCTTAATGCTTATAGCACTAGGTGCCCATGAGCCATAAGGCTCGTGTTATAGCAAAAAGTAATGTCGCCTCAACACTACTCGACTAAAAAACAGCCTCTCTATCACTCAAGTTATTGGACACGCCCAGACCCCACAGTTTCTATTTTTTATTATTATTTTTTTTCATTTATTCAAGTAAAACAACACATTTCATTACATTAAAAATAACGATACATTAAAAATACGAAATTGATAAAAAAGTACAATTTAGTGATTAAGGTTCCATAGGTGCTCCAAAATTGTCGAAGGTCATTGTGCATTCTCCTATCCCGAAGTTCTTTGTTTTTCCTTCGATGTATGTCGCATCTTTCGATCTTGCAAATTCATAGTCGTGGCTGAACGCTATCTACCCCCTCTAAGCATGTCAAACATACAATGTGCTATACATTATAACCTGACCCAGCATGACCTAGCAGTCGCAAATGAAATCGTCTCACAAAATAATTAGCCTTGAACTGAATGAGGCCTCATATGGCTGGTACAGCTTGAACACATCTCATACGGGCCTGGTATGGCCTAACTGTAGCTTGAACACGGCTCGACACAACCCAGTATGGCCTAACAAGGCCTGAACGTTCCTTACATGGTCTTAACCTCGCTTTAAACGACACAATTGTCTTAAAGTCAAACAACATTGATGTCTTATCGTGGGCCTCGAATAATCAACTAAACACCTGCGACGTCAAAACATCAGCCTCAAATGGCTTAAGCTCGGCTACAAGTGGCCTAACATCAGCCTCAAATGGCTTAACCTCGGCCCTAAGTGGCCTAACGACAACCTCAAATGACTTAACCTTGGCCCAAAGTGGCCTAACGTAAGCCTCAAACGGCTTAACTTTGTCCCCAAGTGGCCCAACGTTAGCCTCGAATGGCTTAACCTCGACCTCAAATAGCCTAGCATCAGCCTAAAACAGCTTACCATCAGCCCTAAATGGCTTAACATCAGCCTCAAACGACTTAACCTTGGCCTAAGTGGCCTAACGTCTGCCTCAAATGGCTTAACCTCGGCCCCAAGTGGCGTAGCGTCAACCTTGAATGGCTTAACTTCGGCCCCAAGTGGCGTAGCGTCAACCTTGAATGGCTTAACTTCGGCCCCAAATGGCCTAACATCAGCCTCAAATGACTTAACCTTGGCCCCCCCAAGTGGCATGACATCAGCCTCAAACAGCTTAACCTCGGCCCCAAGTGGCCTAACATCAGCCTCAAATGGCTTAACATCGGCCCCAAGTGGCCTAGCTTCAGGCTACTCAAGTGGCCTGACCTCACCCTCAAATGACCTACAATCAACCCCAGTGGCCTAGCTTCATGACACAACTTCAACAACCTATCTTCGTGAACGTGCATTCATTGGCTTAACTTTATAAGCCTGAATTCAATGGCCTAACATTATTTGGGTCTAACATCATATTCAGGGTTAAAGGTTATCCACCACCTCAGGCCTCAGGGCACATAATGTGCCCTGGTCTCGACTCGTTTGATTCAAAATGATTTATCATCAATTTGAAACAAAATTCGCCTAACACGATGACCTAAAGTCACAATGAAGCCGAAGCTAATCACAACACACTTTATAGAATACAACAACAACTGTTGCATGAACTTACTAACCTTTAATGACACAAGTCGATTGCGACAAACAAACAAACAGGGTCAATTATTTCCCTGACAAACATTCGGCCTGAGGAACTATTCCTTCAAAGCTGCAAAAATCTTGCCCTATCTTACTAACCTTTAATGACACAAGTCGACTGCGACAAACCTGATAACGAGAACATTACTTTGATGGAGTATTGTATCCAAGTCAGGTTATACATATCCTTTTTTAGCATAACAAAGTCCTAAATACCATGAGGCTCATACGCCATTACATGAGGCTCATACGCCATTACATCAGGCTCGAACGCCATCTGGCTTAAACACCATCCGGCTCAAACGCCATCTATTATGACTATTCATATAAGCAACATTTACTAAACGTAGATTCGCATTTGTGAACTAGCTCATGATAAAAGGTGCCTAAATGGTCAAACAAACAGGGTTGACAAACAGTTAACCCAATTAGGCGTTTCTTAACCTCGGCCCCAAGTGGCCTAACATCAGCCTCTAACGGCTTAACATCGGCCCCAAGTGGCCTAGCATCAGCTAGTGGCCTGACATCACCCTCAAATGATCTACAATCAACCCTAGTGGCCTAGCTGCATGACACAACTTCAACAACCTATGTTCATGAATCATGAACGTGCATGACTGCATTCATTGGCTTAACTTTATAAGCCTGAATTCAATGGCCTAACATTATTTGGTTCTGACATCATATTCAGGGTTAAACATTATCCACAACCTCAGGCCTCAGGGCACATAATGTACCCTGGTCTCGACTCGTTTGATTCAAAACGATTTATCATCAATTTGAAACAAAACTAGCCTAACACGATGACCTAAAGTCACAATGAAGCCGAAGCTTATCACAACACACTTTATAGAATACAACAACATGCATGAACTTACTAACCTTTAATGACACAAGTCGACTGCGACAAACAAAAAGGGTCAATTATTTCCCTCACAAACATTCAGCCTGAGGAACTATTCCTTCAAAGCTGCAAAACTCTTGCCCTATCTTACTAACCTTTAATGACACAAGTCGACTGCTACAAACCTGATAACGAGAACATTACTTTGATGGAGTATTGTATCCAAGTCAGGTTATACATATCCTTTTTTAGCATAACAAAGTCATCACGTCTAAATACCATGAGGCTCATACGCCATTACATGAGGCTCATACGCCATTACATCAGGCTCGAACGCCATCTGGCTTAAACACCATCCGGCTCAAACGCCATCTATTATGACTATTCATATAAGCAACATTTACTAAACGTAGATTCGCATTTGTGAACTAGCTCATGATAAAAGGTGCCTAAATGGTCAAACAAACAGGGTTGACAAACAGTTAAACCAATTAGGCTTTAAATGTAGGATTCATGTCTTACTATGAATAAAAACGCAATTCTTTTTCTAAGAATTGCAATTCCCACCCTTGTCATGGAGAAAGCTGGAAGATAGCCGATTAAAATATTGACTATAAACGTGCACTACAAAACAAAAACATAAGTACTTATTCCTCCACAAGCTTCATGCAAGCTCTCAAACACAAGCACTGTCTAGCGTTTAAAACTAGATCAGTTGATACACAAATTACGTAGCCAGGCTAAACATCTCTTCATACTTAACTGATCACTAAGTACAGGAAATGAAAACATACAATAAATTGGCTAAGTGTCAATTTCATTAATCATCACACAGACTGAGACTCAGCTTAACACAAGTCTGACACACAATAAGTTAACTAAAATGTTGACTCAAAACCCATGCCTACATAAACCCTACATAAACCTGGTACACCCATAGGGTCAATTTCACTTGTTCATAAGTAGCTAAAAACACCTACTTAGACTATTCCATAGACATGTCTTGGTACCCGAGTGTTAACCACATACAAGACCAAGTGTTAACCACGTGGCGCACATACCACGCTGTACCCCTCATGCACACGCCAGGTTTTACTTACCTGGTACACGATAATATAATAACTCAAAAAACATACGCCATCACGTTTTTACGCCATCACGTTCAGACACCATCAAGCTCAAACGTCATCAGTGAGCCTCCATCGGCTATATGCCTTATTCAATAAGCATTAGTCTAGCAAACCATAATCCAGGCATTATGCTGCACTAGATTGGGGGACTTACAACATGTTTTTGACCGACCGAGTCATTCTTCGGTCTGATACACACACTCCTAGTCCAAGCCCGTGATTGCTAAGCTACACAAAATCCAAATCGAACATTCCGGGGTCATATTAAACAGGGTGCACCCACCCTTCCAAATACGTTTATACCTCTATATGACCGGGTCTTAACCTGGCATTACTGTAAGGCCACTCATATGTAATGGCGCGATGTTCGCATCAAATCAATACCTACGTTATCTCCAAGAGGAAAAATCAACTCATGGTATTGATTTCGATTCACTTGTAGTACATCACTCATACATGACAAGGGCAGGCGGATGTATCACCAGGGAGGCGGAAAACCGAGATTATGTACAAGTCTAGCACACTATGATCCAGACATCATGTTATACTATATTGGGGGGCTTGATGACGTATGATATATACATTAACTCCTCCGGGCTTGGATATTACTATACAAGCCCACCAGTCAAATAAGGGTCCAATGGCCCAAATAAGGGATAAACCACAAGTCCCATCTCCCTCTCCTTCCCTAATTCCACCTTATACATACCAGATGATATAGGGAATTAGGGTAAGCTCTAACAAGCAAGGCACACATAGCCTCTTTCACCACACAACACATGGAGGCCACCTCCATCCTCATCTACCTCACTAAGCCCTTCTCTTTGTCCTCTCCTACGAGATGAAACAAACATACTCGGTCGATGCTAGCGCTACCCCGGCCCTTGATTCTTAATCATATCTCACGGGGTCCTTACCGTTCAACACGGGAAACCAAGCATCCGACCATCATCACCCGATTTACATACCATACGTAAACAACACACCACCAAAAATACCCCACTTAAAAAAAAAAATAAAAATAAAAAAAAAAAATGCACCACCCTTGTGGAGTTTGGCTATGCCATAGGGCAAAAAAATGCCCTATAACGTGTTATTTGCCACTGCACTGTTCCCTCTTAGGGTCATTGCTATTGCAGTTACAGCTTTAAGAGCTATTTTGGCTTGCAAATAGATACTCGATGGACCTGTAAATGCCACTAGAGTATAGCAGATTTCAATGTGTGTCGGTGTCATCTCTTGGTAGGGGAGTCTTAAAGACTTGCGCTTACCATGATCAATAGGGAAACATTTGACTGCACACTTGGATATATTCAAGTGTTTGTTATATGTCAAATGTGTTAACTTCTGTTTGACAACGACTCCTACTTAGAGACAACTTACTCTTTCTAAAAATGAACTTACACCAACAGAAGATAGGAACTTTTTGCACAAGAGACGAGTGAGCCATTTGATTTGTTCTTGGCCTACTGGTATGTGAGTTGCCCACCAACCAAGAGATTGTGGGTTCAAGTCTTGTTACTTGTTAGAGACATTTATGAGATTTATTGTAAAAAATAAATAAATAAATAAATAAATAAAAAGAGAAGTAGAAAACATGCTAAAGATTTGTTAAGAGGAAGTAGACAATAAATAGTAATTTGCTGAGATGAGAAAGTTGTCGGCCTGTTTGTTTAATTTTTTCATTAAGTCATGTTAATTAACAGATGACTTAATGCAGACAACATCAGTTTTGTTACTTAATATTTTCAGTCATCTTTCTCTATTAAGTCACAAACAAACAGTTTTCATATGACTTAATTAATTCAGTTTTTTTTTATTAAGTCAATTAAGTCGCAATCAAACGCCCCCCTTAGACTTAACAAGTAGATCTAATTTAGACTTTATAATCTTGGCCCCTCGGCATTACACATGCTTTGTCATCACCAACCTCTCTTTTTCTAAATATTCAATTTTCCTATCATTTATTTTCATGCAGCAATGTTTTCATTATTGACGCTGTTTGTTTGTTTACAGGAAAGAGAAGGCCTCAACTGATTATGTATGTATGTTTGTTTACAGCCTTATTTGCAGGAATCCTCAAAATGCAAGTAGCCTTGTGGATACTGCAGTTTCGTTCAGCTTTGACGCTGTTTGTTTGTTTACAGGAAAGAGAAGGCCTCAACTGATTATGTATGTATGTTTGTTTACAGCCTTATTTGCAGGAATCCTCAAAATGCAAGTAGCCTTGTGGATACTGCAGTTTCGTTCAGCTTTGGCTCTGAACACAATATCAGTTTATTAGCATATATATAGAAGGCAGAAATCATTCCGAGAGAAATCACTGGGTGGTCAGTCCTTATTGGTTTTTGATTCAAAAGTAGTGCACATTCTTTGGCTTCAAGCCCCTTGTTCCGAACCCATAATAGTATGGGAAATTCAGTAAGTTGGCTTAACTACAGGTACACACATATTTGAATGATGTGGAACTAAAAAGTCCAAATTTTTATTCATTTTGGATAGAGTATAGATCATGATAAGTATAGATTTATACCTCATCCTCAAAATATGAGAAATGGGTCTAATGTTTTAGTTTTAGAAATTGTAAAGATGTACTTCTGAGTCAAATTTATGAAGCAATTCATGTACCTGAACCAATAACTTATGTTACACGATATCTGCATGTGATGCCCAAGACTTAAAAGGGCCACCAGATGAATGTGGTGGCTAATGAATTGTAGACTAAGATGAGTTTACTTTGAAAGTCTACACTAGAAGACAACAACATTAAATTTAAATCCCTACCTCCAATTTAAAGTCTTCTTAAACCCTCTTATACTTCAAAAACTTGGTCATAAGCAGTTATATCCCACAACCTTTCTTAGACATTTCTTCCATCATTTAAGTTTCTTCACTGCATTGACAATGATAGTATGATTGATACTAAGTTGAGTTTACTTTGAAAGTCTACACTAGTAGACAACAACATTAAATTTAGATCCCTACCTCCAATTTGAAGTCTTCTTAATTAAACCCTCATATACTTCAAAAGTTTAAGTTTTTTCACTGCATTGACAATGATAGTATGATCTATTTGTTTGCTCTGGAACTTATTTAATTTAACCTTTTTTATAAAATGCAAGCATAACATTTAATTAAGAAATTTTTGAGCTCAACTGAAACTGAATTACTTGACAATTCAACCTGGACCAACTATGCTGCACTCTGGAAGATGCCCCTTGCAATATTATGAACATAAATGGCTTCTCATGGCATCTATTGTTATTTTTTCTTTACTACCATTTCTGTTGTTGCTTTAGAGCATCATTAACCTTTGACCTGTATGATTTGCTTACAGGCTTTAGTACTGGTTGATGCCAAGGGAATAAAGGAAAATTGCATGAAATTGAGTGTTGGTGAGGATCTGTATGCATTGTTTGCAGGAATTCTTACAACGAGGCCTTGGAACAGGGTTATTGATCCTGCTGTTGATCATCTTGCCATTCAAGTCAATGCCAGTGATCTCTCAGAACTTCAGGTTAGCTTACATAGTTACATTAATACATAAGGCTACCCAAGCCAATGCTAACCCTGCTGTTGATGATCTACGCAATTTCAATGTTTTTGGTGTATCTTGTATTTTGACTCCCTATTGGTCTCGCTATGTCCTTCGGTTTAAATAATCATCCACATGAAAATTTACCTTACAACTGCTCCTTATGTCATTAGAAGTGCCACAATTTGGGTACCTGCAAATATTTAGGGTAATATGTATAAGCTTGGGTTGACTAATAGAACCTTTTATTTGTTTTGCAGATGTATGCGGTTTTGCTGTTATGGTCTATCTTGTCTATGAAAACTTAGCATCTACATCTTAATACCCAAGTGTTAGGCTCTGTTGACTAATACCTTATATTTTCCTCAAAATACAGAACTTCTGCATAAACTGCCAAGAGTCATCCTTTTAATGTTAAAGACTAATGATTGCTTGCGCTCAATCAATAATGCATTGGTATGTCTTATTGTCTTTTACCAATCTAATTTCATAATTGTCTTTTCAGGATCCACAAAATATCTATAATTGCTAGAATTTGATGTTTGGGTATTACTTATCGACAGATAAAAAGACCCTCTGTGGAGTCTTTCATTATTATAGGAAGAGTTTCTTTTGAGGCACTGATTGAGGAAAAGTTATCACATGCAAAGTCTCTTTAGCTTGCTACATGTTTAGTTGGAGGAGATTTCACTTGAAGCCCAATTTTTCATAATGCAAGTAGACCTGTGGATACTGTTGTTCCGTACATCTGTGACTCTGTGAACACCATTTTATGTATTAGCATACATATAGAATACAAATCATACTGAAAGAATCATTGGGTGTTCAATAGCTGTTGGTTTTTCCTTCATAAGTAGTGCATTCTTTGGCTTCAAGCCCCTTGTTCCTAGCCCATAATAGTCTGGGAAATGCAATAAGTTGGCCAAACTACATGTAACTTATTTGAAATTTTGAATTACGGGGAATTGAAAAGTCCATATTAATATTCTTTTCATTGTAGAGATCATGAGAAGTGTTTTTTTTTCGCCTCATATCCTCAAAATATGAAGCAATTCATATTTATGGTTATACTAACAGATGTACTTCCTAGTTAAATTTATGAAGCAATTCATGTTTCTGAACCAATTAGCTTATGTTACACGATGTTTGGATGTATATGCCTAAAACATAGATGGGCCACCGGATAAAGGAGTGACCAATGAGTTGTTGACAAAGACGAGTTTACTTTGAATGTTTACACTAGTAGACAATAACTTCAAACTCTAAATGTTATCCTCAATTGGAAGTCTTCTTAAACCCTCACACACTTCAAAGGCGGATGTTGGTCACACAACTTTTATCTTTTTTTTTAGCAACACACGGTTTTTATCTCAATTAACTTTCTTAAAGGTTTATTTCATCATCTAAGTTTCTTCATTGCACTAACAGTGATAATTATAATATGTTTTTATTGTGGAACTTATTTCAAGCATTAATTTTTTATTTATTTAAGTAAAGCATAACATCCAAACAATTTTGTGCCAACATAATTACAATTGCTTATATATGTGTATGAAGTTGAATTTGAATTCGACTTGTCTTAAGCTATCACTTTTGGTTTTCCATTTTCATGCGATGTAAGTTTGTCTAAGCTGTGTTATATAGCTCATCAATTAATTTGTTGCGAGTTTAAGTCATAGCTGAAACAAAATTGAACGTACAAATTTGCTGCGAGTTTAAGTCACAGCTGAAATAAAATTGAAAGGTGTGTACGTTCGTGACTAATCAAGTAACTGGTTTTGGTAGAGCAAATGTTTCCCCAACTTGATTTAAACAAATTCCATCAATACTTCTTTATTTTGCTAGTGGATCAAAGGAATTATAAATCAAGGTCTTAACAAGTCATGACAGGGTTCGTCTAAAAAGTCTACATATAAAATATAGAAAGAACATTATAATATTATAAGAACTTACATTCATAAATAAATGTTAGATTGTGAGTTGGTTTATGCGAAAAGTCTATGCAAACGTAAAATGAGTAAAGAAGACCCTTAGATTTCTCTATACACTTACAAACAAATACCATTCGAAAAGTCTATGCACACTTAGAAAGAACACTAACATAAAGACCTACACCATTAGTAAACTAGTAAACCTCAAAAAACCACTATGCAAGCACTTTGTAAATTTTAATAAGGAAAATGAATAATCGTATGCCTAAAACTACAACCTAAATTTGGACCTAAAGATGTGATTGGTTCATTTGAAAAAATTAATTGATGAAAAATGATGAGATAATAAGTATATGACATTTGTCATGAAATGAATAAATTAGTTCTATTAGTGGGTCTTTCTTTTAGGTCTATATATCAACACTTACTTGGCTTTTTTTGGTTGAGAAACCCAAAAATTTAATAGAGAACAAAAGAATCTTTATGAAATTTTTGGCACAAACATGGACCACAAAATTTTCATTGAAAGATTCTTTTCTTTCGCAATAATCCGAAGTCGAAAATTTTGCATAATTTGACAAACATCGATCAAGACACTTGTATAACCCGAGTGATACGTTTATCAATTAAACTAGACCATAAACATATTTCGATCTATCTTATCGTGAAAGTGACTACATTAGTATTCTAGCACTATTATAGTTAGTATATGTATTTCTTGTTGAGCAGCATCATTATTGTGGACCACATATTTCGTTGAACGATTCTTTTTTATCGCAATCAAAAGTTGGAAATTTTTGCATAATTCGACAAAAAATTAAAGTTTAGAGTCGATTAATAGAATTGTACAATCCAATTTCCCAAATGATACGTTTATGAATGAAACTAGACCACAAACATATTCTCGATCATATTATTGTGAAAGCAACTAGTACAACATACCGGTAGTATATATATTTTGTAGCAATTGGTAATTTTTATAGCAATTAAAATTAAAATAAAAAACACAATGAGTTATTCAAAAGTGTTCATTATCTTTTTCCTTTTCTTTTGTTTCACCGCTTTTGCTTCTTCCACTTCTTTGAATAATAATAATCATAAATGCCCTAAAAAACAGAGATATGCTTTGCTTCTCTTTAAACATACCCTGTCCTCCATCAATTACCCAATCGATGTCTGTCATGTAGTGCTGGGTTCTGATTATCATCCAAAAATGATGAGCTGGAACACAAGTACTGATTGCTGTAATTGGGACGGAGTTACTTGCGACAACTCCACCGGTGACGTCATCGAGCTCGATCTCCAATGCGGAATGCTACAAGGTACAATTCATCCTCACACCTCCCTCTTCAACCTCCTCACACACCTTACTCATCTTTATTTAGCAGGAAACAGTCTTAATGGGACATTGCCATCTTGGCTGTTTACTTCCCCCTCTTTACAATATCTCTCTCTAAGTTATAACATGTTCAGTGGAAATGTTCCTTTTGACTCATTTGCTTCCCCATCATTAAAATACTTAGACCTCAGTAACAACAATCAGTTAGGTGGCGAAATTGATGTGCAAACATTTCCACAACTCACCAACCTCACTTTCCTGGACCTTTCATATAATAATTTTAGTGGTGAATTGGAGTTGGATTCATTGTTATCAACCCTCACAAACCTTGAATATCTCTATCTCTCTTACAGCGGTTTCTCTGTTACAACAAACAATTCCAATCATTATGTCAACCCTAGGTTTAGAGAATTATATTTGGCCTCTTGCAAGCTAAAGGTGTTTCCAAATTCACTTCGAGCCATGAAACAACTTGTAGTGTTAGATCTTTCTAGCAACGAAATCCATGGCCAAATTCCTCATTGGGCAGGGGAGATTGGAGGTGATTATGAGTTGGAATTTTTGAATCTGCAGTCCAACTTGATTGAGGGGCCATTCCCTCCATCAATTTGCAACATGAGCAACCTACAATATTTGGATATGTCCAATAATCGCTTTGGTGGATTGATTCCACAATGCTTTGGAAATATCACCTCATCTCTTAGAATGATAGATATGGGGAACAATAGCTTTCAAGGAACAATTCCAAACGCATACGGGGNGAGAAACCCAAAAATTTAATAGAGAACAAAAGAATCTTTATGAAATTTTTGGCACAAACATGGACCACAAAAATTTCATTGAAAGATTCTTTTCTTTCGCAATAATCCGAAGTTGAAAATTTTGCATAATTTGACAAAGATCGATCAAGACACTTGTATAACCCGAGTGATACGTTTATCAATTAAACTAGACCATAAACATATTTCGATCTATCTTATCGTGAAAGTGACTACATTAGTATTCTAGCACTATTATAGTTAGTATATGTATTTCTTGTTGAGCAGCATCATTATTGTGGACCACAATATTTCGTTGAACGATTCTTTTTTATCGCAATCAAAAGTTGGAAATTTTTGCATAATTCGACAAAAAATTAAAGTTTAGAGTCGATTAATAGAATTGTACAACCCAATTTCCCAAATGATACGTTTATGAATGAAACTAGACCACAAACATATTCTCGATCATATTATTGTGAAAGCAACTAGTACAACATACCGGTAGTATATATATTTTGTAGCAATTGGTAATTTTTATAGCAATTAAAATTAAAATAAAAAACACAATGAGTTATTCAAAAGTGTTCATTATCTTTTTCCTTTTCTTTTGTTTCACCGCTTTTGCTTCTTCCACTTCTTTGAATAATAATAATCATAAATGCCCTAAAAAACAGAGAGATGCTTTGCTTCTCTTTAAACATACCCTTTCCTCCATCAATTACCCAATCGATGTCTGTTCTGGTCCTGATTATCATCCAAGTATGATGAGCTGGAACACAAGTACTGATTGTTGCAAATGGGATGGAGTTAAATGCGACAACTCCACCGGTGACGTCATCGAGCTCGATCTCGTTTGCGGAATGCTACAAGGTACAATTCATCCTGACATCTCTCTCTTCAACCTCCTCACACACCTTACTTCTCTTGATTTATCATTTAACAGTCTTAATGGGACATTGCCATCTTGGCTGTTTACTTCCCCCTCTTTACAATATCTCCGTCTATCTGATAACATGTTCACAGGCGATATCCCTTTGAAAATCCCAGTTAACCTCACACACCTTACTCGTCTTGATATATCACATAACCAACTTAATGGGACATTGCCATCTTGGCTGTTTACTTCCCCCTCTTTAGAATTTCTCGATCTAAGTTTTAACATGTTCACAGGCGATATCCTTTTGAAAATCCCAGTTAACCTCACACACCTTACTTCTCTTGATTTATCAGATAACAATCTTAATGGGACATTGCCATCTTGGCTGTTTACTTCCCCCTCTTTAGAATATCTCTATCTATATGATAACATGTTGAGTGGAAATGTTCCTTTTGAGTCATTTACTTCCCCATCATTAAAATACTTATCCCTCACTAACAATCAGTTAGGTGGCCAAATTGATGTGCAAACATTTCCACAACTCACCAACCTCACTTCTCTAGACCTTTCTCAAAATAATTTTAGTGGTGAATTGGAGTTGGATACATTGTTATCAACCCTTACAAACCTCACATCTCTCGATCTCTCTTACAGCGGTTTCTCTGTTACCACAAACAATGCCAATCATTTTGTCAACCCTGGTTTTAGATACTTATATTTGGCCTCTTGCAAGCTAAAGGTGTTTCCAAATTCACTTCGAGCCATGAAACGACTTCGTTACTTAGATCTCTCTAGCAACGAAATCCATGGCCAAATTCCTCATTGGGCAGGGGAGATTGGAGGTAATCATTTGTATTATTTGAATCTCTCACATAACTTCATAACAGCCTTGCCACAATTTCAATGGTATGGACTACAACAACTGTATCTGCAGTCCAACTTGATTGAGGGGCCATTCCCTCCATCAATTTGCAACATGAGTACTCTTTACTATTTGGATATGTCCAATAATCGCTTTGGTGGATTGATTCCACAATGCTTTGGAAATATCTCCTCATCTCTTGCAACGATAGATATGGGGAATAATAGCTTTCAAGGAACAATTCCAAACGTATACGGGGATTGTGGAAGTTTAGAAGGGCTTATTTTAAAAGGAAATCAATTAGAAGGTGAGGTGCCAAGTTCCTTGTCCAAATGTCTATCCTTGAAAGTAGTTGATTTCGGAAACAACCATTTGAATGGTACGTTTCCTGGTTGGTTAGGAGCTCTTCCAAATTTGCAGGCTCTTGTCCTCAAATCAAACAACTTTCATGGACACATTCAACCCTCTGCAACTCTTGATTCTCCCTTTTCAAGTCTTCGAGTTCTTGACTTATCTCATAATAGGTTTGTAGGCCAACTCCCTTCAAAATATTTTCAAAATTTCAATTCAATGAAGAATGTTCGTAAAAGCAACACAACACCAAAATACTTATCCATGGGTGGAAAGTATTACTCGTTCGTTGTTGCGGTGAAAGGGGTGGATCAAACTTTTCCACAAATTTTGGTTGACTACACAATTATTGATCTATCCTGTAACACATTTGAAGGACAGATTCCAAACGTCATCGGTGGTCTTAATTCACTAATAGTGCTCAACTTGTCCCATAACAGCCTCACTGGTCCAATTCCACATGCTCTTGGGAATCTGATAGAGATTGAGTCGCTAGACCTATCTTGGAACCAACTCTCGGGAGAGATTCCTCCAAGCCTTGCAGACATCAAGACCCTTGAAGTGTTAAATCTCTCGCAAAATGATCTTGTGGGTCGTATACCAGAAGGACCTCAGTTTGCGACATTTGAAGGGAACTCTTTTGCTGGAAATCCAAGACTCTGTGGGACTCCGCTGCTAAAAAAATGTAGTGCTCATGAACCACAACTTGAAAGTGATAAAGGATTGGATGAGGAAAGTGGGTTTACGTGGGAAGTGGTGATGTTGGGATATGGATGTGGAACATTAGTCGGATTGGTGATGGGATATATCATGTTGTCAACAAGAAAAGTCAAATGGTTCAATGCAATCGCTGATGCAGGAGAGAGTTTGGTCTTGAAGAAGAAGAAGAGAAGACACGTATATATAGGGAAATGACATTAGATTATAAAAATATTTATGAGGCAGGTAGGAGGGTTGGGACCTTTTGAATTATGCGCACAATATCAGTTCTGAATTATGATGTTTGTGTTTTGTATCTTTGAATTATTGTTGTATGTATGTAATATTAGTGTGTTGTTAATAATAATATATTTTACTTGGTCACTGGGTGATTGTGTATTAATGTTGTTGACCTTCATGGTAATTCATTCACTTTTTGTTATTTTGTTAATTATACAACCATTTTGGATTTGCATAACAGTTTTCATGTCATATGTTGACACGAATTCTTCATCAGAACAAAGCCTAATAATGTAAAATTTTTGGGGCAGCTGTTGTCGTAGCATGATGTTCATATGAAAAGGCAACACACACTTGCTTATTTTTATACTGTAAAGCTTATTTTATAATTTCAATGGTGGCAATGTGATTCCGGATCTGAGTACTAGTGTTTGTACGTTACTGATACCGCTTTTCTTTTGGCAAAACCATCTTGTAGGATGTATACCAGAAGGCCCACAGTTCAGCACATTTAGCATTTCCTTTGGAGGGAATTCAGGACTCTATGGGTTTCCATTGCCCAATCGTGAACATCAAAGTTCCCCACAAGTTGAAGATGATGATGATGAGGAAGAAAGTGGATTTACATGGAGAGTGGTGATATTGGGACATGGATGTGGAACCATAATTGGATTGGTGATAGGCTATCTCATGTTATCAACCAAGACCAAACTGGCTGAATGGAATTGCTGATGCAGAGGAGAACATGATCTTGAAGAGACGAAACAAGAGAAGAAGTGTTTCTATGGGAAAATGAAGTTATTTTCTGAAAGGCAAGTATTTTAACATGTTTTCCAATTTCACCAGATTGTGCAAAATGATTAACACTATGTTTTGTTCTTTTTTCTTTCATAGCTGCTGATATTGTAGTAGCGGATATGCTGTTATAATTCATTTATATCATTGTGTTGTATTGCGAGCCTTGACAAACAATATCATTGTCAAAGTAAATAACACATGGTTACATCGCTTTGCCATCTAGTATAGTTGAACTTTTGTTCTGATTTACAGCACAATAGTACTTTTATTGCTTTTCTGTAACGGCAGTTGTGATTTAACTTAAGATTATTGTTAATTGATGACCTGATGGTACTTTATATAACAACCAAAAAATTCAGTAAATCAGTAATAATAACAGAAGAATTCAAGTTTCATGGTTTCTGGTGCAAATCATTTAAAACATTATCATTGGCTGTGAAGATACATCTGTAACAGGATATGCAGAAATATGTATCCAAAACCTTTTAAGGGACACAGGATGACTGAGGCAATGAGAATAGAAATATCGGTGTCAAAATGGCAGGTTGGGTAAGGTAATGGGTCGAAATGAGTTCGGTTAGATCGGTTCAGTTTCAAGAACAGTCACGGGTTGAATCTTCAATACTCATCATGTTTCTGTTAGTTGATGGTCATACACCCATTTATATGTTTTACCAAAACTATAAGTTCACGAGACAGGTCATTGTTTGTGGCATGTTTGATGTTTAAATTGAAAAAACTACTTACTCCTCTATCTGCCTTTGTTTCGTTTGTAATGCCTAGATAAGAACCAGTAGCAGACAATATTTGAATCTGCCATTAATGAGGCTGTGATATGCCTTTAGCAAAAGTTTTAAGACATAACTTGTAGCATGGCTATGGTGCTCATAAGTACCAAGAATAAATTTGTTAGTTAGACAAGAACTCCAGTCGCGTGCTTTTCACATGTTTTTCTAATTAATCATTTGTTGAAAAGAACAAAACTTATGTCTTATGGGCAGTATTACACATTGGTGGTAATGAAGTATTAAAGTTAATTTCTTTGGTGGTAAGAAGTAAGGACAACACAGTAAATGAACTTTTCTACTTTTCGAACGACTGGCAGGGTGTAGATTCTTATTGTTTTATATCTTTGTTTCTAAGTTTAATTTTCCAAACTTCAAATTAAAATGATTCACCAAGAACAGGAACATGATAATATATATGCTAAAAGTGTGTAAATGAGAAACCTATACAGTGAGCTTTCTGAATAAGACTTTAAAAATCCAAAAATGAAATGTCCACTGTCTGGCTCAAACGCATCGAACTTTACACTTCTCATAAGCACCTAAACATCTGATAATTTAGTCAGTTGGGTTTTAAGGACGTACTTAGAGAACCTTGAGTCTTTTGGTCAACTATTCGATTCAACTTAAAGATGAGACATTAGTATATGGTCATAATTTGCGCATAAGAAATCAATACCCACCCAGTGAGGCACCCACAAGCCTCACAAGTTACTGCATAGGTCTCTTGCTAAAAAACACTATTGCAGCTGGATGGATGTAAAAACATGTTAACTTACATGTCCTAAACTATTTGAACAATTTGAATTATACATTAATTAGCTAAGTGAGCTTAAACCAAAGTTCCTATTATCCTAAATATAGTTAAAGTTTGGAGTGATAGTTGTGTGATGACCCCACGTGGAATTCATAGACATGGAAAACCCCAAGTCATTGGTTGAAAATAGTATTATTATCCGACCTCAATCAACATTACGTCAATGAATGAAATTTTATGCGTGGTTCTGTTTTATCACTACCTCGAAATGAAGTATAGAAACTTTGCAAGAAACAAAACATGAAAGCAATGTTTGGCCTTAATAAATGAAAAATAGAAGCCCAATGATTAGGTATAACGAGATTGGAAACCCGCGCGTTGCGACGGGGTGTTTTGCTAAAGAAGGAGTTTAAGTTGTGGTTACCAAGTGTTGCAAACTGGAATCTACCAAGAATATTTTAAGACTGCAATTGTATTATATGCAATTAATTTATCAACTCATGCAACAGGCACATGCTAGTTGTTAGAGAGAATCTTAGAAACAATCAATATAGCTAATTGAATTGTTAATTTGGTGTCAAATACAATGTTAAAAACACGGCCAAGCATGGTTGAAAGTACTATCAAATCTATATAAACATAATGAATATAAAATGCTTTTACACTTTGTATTTCTGCATCCAAACACCCTTTATGCACCTGTGAGCGGCCTTAATCAACAATCTTGTAAAACTAACTGGATCCTCAATTCTGAAAATGCAGCAATGCCAAAATGAAACCATATAAGTCTTCCAAATCATAATAGCACTAATCTCTCTAGCACTAATAAGTAATAACCATTAGCAGATCACAAAAACCATTAATATCCTCTATCCAACAACATAATCAACCACTTGGAAAGTATACAAATACTCAATATATATTAACATAATTTTTACAAAATATGGAAATTCAGCTTCATGCAGCAAAATATAATCCGTTAAGCATGGTTATTAGATCGAATTTACTTACTCTATTTTCTCTCGCTATATAGACATGATTGAATTTTCCGCCTCTTCTTCTCTTTTGCAGCGTCTGCAGAAACGTTTAGAAAACACAAAACAGAAAATCAATCCCCACATAACTCATGCATACTGTAACTATTTGAGCAGCTTAACTATTAGCAAGATCGAGAAAATTTATGGTACGTTGGTTCAAGCTTCAAAGTTCTGAGTACTTACGTCTGTACCAAATATACTAAGAATGCAAAGAGTCAACACAAAATACCTCAAATCCATGAAATTACAAATGTCGTTCAATGACATGCTATGCTAATACGTAATTCTGGACTTGCGTTGTTATAGCTGACCTCACTTTCAATATAATAAAGCGAAAATGTAGCAAAACTTTCTTTACCTTGGATTAGGATTTCCCTTGTCCACTTTTTGGCCGTATATAAATATATATAATTGAATCATAATTGGTATAGATGTGTATCTATACATTATACACCATTCTTAAAACTGAGATGCACCATCAGTTTGGAAGAGAAATAACGTAATCCAAAATGTCTTATTATTATTATTATCATTATTATTAACTAAAAGTTACTGCTTATAAACATGAATCAGCAAAATAAATATAATAAAGAATAAACTTACACAATCACAGCGGTTGGTTTGGGTTCGTTCGGATTCATGGGTTAAAGTTTGTTTAAGATTTTTATTCCCCTTTTCGCAAGGATATGAATTTCTGCAGGTTGAAAAATCGCGAGTGCTCCAGCCTCCCGTACGCCTAGCGCCAAAACTCATATTTTCCTCACTGCTATCCACCGCAAACCTTATCGTCCATAGTAACTTTGCATCTGGGTTTTAGATCCAAATATGCAGGTGACCGTACCTGCGGCCAGCAGTTGTGCGTCATAGTTATTTTCACGCAAGTTACCACATGAACTTTGCAACGACTCATTTATACTTGTAAAATAATAGAGTAGTAAACATTAGTGTGAGATGAAGCGCCCGCCATATGACGCATATCACAATTTTAAACAACAAAAATAAAGGAAGCTACTTACTTTCGATAATATAATGGCCGTGTATATTATTTAAATGATTAATGACAGGGGCATTTTTCGGTGCATGACTAACATGGCAATTTAGTTGTACGAAAACTAAAAAGTTAATTCATTTGATTTCTGATGCGTCATCTTTTTATATGGTCGCAATAACACCCTTTTCACTCTCGTTTTCTTAAACTAAGAAAGTCCTCTACAATAAAAGTTAATCGCAACTATCAAAGTAACCAACCATATTGTTAAGCATGTCTAGTAAACTCTGAGAAAACCAACGACCCCCAAAAAATGCTGACTTTTTAACTATATTGTGAACAAATGTCATACCTTCCTGAGCAGGACCAGTACTGAGGAACACATCAGTTTCTAAAGTATCCATGACAACACATCTCTTCACATTACTTGCACTACCTTGTTGTTCAACATCTGCTAATAAGCATCCGCCTGCAAAAAATTAGCCCCAAATACAAATATCAGAATTCATGTGTGTCATAAACAGCCATGGTTATTCTATATACAAAAAGAAATTTTGACTAACCTTCAACGCGGCAACCATCTGTTCTCAGAACACCAATACCAGAACCATTGAAACCGGGCGTGGAAGTAGTCATCTGTTCACACACATCAATGCACAATAGCGACACACCTGTAATTCAATATTTAGCAACAAATTAAATAGAGCTCATTATATGTAAATAGTCTAAAGCTTATTATTAATGATAAAAAAATCCAGCAACAATAAAAATGTAGGTTTTATATTCACAGCTCACCAATAGGATTGGCCACACCACCATACCCATGAACTCTCACCAGTCACCACATCCTGAAACGCCAAACATCATCAACATATAAACTTTTCATATATAACCCAGAACATCATCTTCATAAAAAAAATCCGAACCAAAACCCCCAAATTTCATGTGCATCTCATAAAGAAACTAATTTCAACCCAAAAGTTAATTAAATACCCACATGACAAAAATAAAATAATGGGTTTCCAATAACCACCAAAGGATTACCTACCAGTCCATTGAGATTATTGCTTTGGGTATAATCGGCTTGATTAACACCAAAAAACACTAAAATCTATAGTGCAACACAACAACAATCATAATAATTTAATGAAGTGCCAACCTAAAGCGCCACCCTAAAACTAACATAAGCAAGTTAACAATAGCAGAAAAGAACAGACCCAAAAAAAGGAAAAAAATCAGACCTAGATTGCAATTGGTTTACAACCTTTTTTGATCAACCAATAACCCAGCCACCTAACTTTGAATGATCTAAAGCAATAAGGCAAAAAGGATATGTGGATGTAAATGGTAGACTTACTGTTCGTAACATTTGGCGCAAGGAGAACCACAAAAGTATTAAAAAATTAGCGTCACTGTTGCCCCCCTCACAGGCAACTGTAGTAACCATTTGGCCGGATCAAATCGGGGACGGGTTTATTGTTTGGAGTTGTGGCAGTCGGATCTCAAAGAAAGGGAGGGTTGGTGAGTTATGATGAATAGTGTGGATCGGGGCAAGACAACCCAAATGTTATAATGGAGCTGGGCGGGTCGGGTTAAAAAGAAAGTTTTACCCGAACATCCCTATGAATGTAATGTTGTATAATAATTAGGGGTGTTCACGGATTGGGTAATATCCACAACAACCGAAAACCGAAACCGAAACGAACCGAAAAAAACCGAATCGAATTCGTAACCGAACCGAATTGGCTAAAATCGAACCGAACCGAACTAAATATTCGGTTACCGGTTTGGATATGGGTTTGACAATAAAAACCGAAAACCGAAAATATATAAATATATATATTTTTAATGTATTTATATATAAAAATAATCACTAAAAGTCTTTTTTAGTATAAATATAACATTATTTAAGCTTGAAAAAAAATTTGTTTTAAAAATATATATAATTAAATGAAAAAATAATTAAAGTTATGTGATTCGGGTTATTCGGTTCGGTTTTTGGTTTTCGGGGTTCGGTTATTCAGTTCGGTTTTCAGTTCGGTTGAATCAAATTTGAATTCGGTTCGATTCGATTTAACCCAGAAAAAAATTAACCAAACAAACCGAACCGAATAAACCGAATAACCCGATAACCGAACCGATGAACACCCTAGGCATAATGGCCAATTATTGTGAGTCTGGCCCAACACGCAAAACTCAACCACTTTGATATACTAGCAAGTAGAAAATAGAAATATATGATTTGTTTGAAACAAAAAAATATGTTTGAAATATGGTACTCATAATTAACATAAGTGGAACAAAAATACTCCATAATAATTCAAAATACTTACAAATTATAACTAGGTTTAATTCCCGTGCACGCACGGGGTTTTTCCAGAAAAATTTAATTATATAGTATTATCGTTTAAAATCAGAAAATCTTATGTATATTTTAAAAAGTTAGAGCATCAACATGTGCGAAAGCAAGAAAAAGGTTCTTTAATCACATGGGTTTACAAATAAATCAAATTTATTTTAAAATTTTTGTTTATTCTATGAACATATAAGAATTTACCCGTGAAAATTGTGATATAAGTACACTAATAAGCATGCATGAGTTTTTCATTATGTATTAATATCATTTAATATTTTGTAAAAATTTTATTGGATGAAAGATTTAACTTTGTTTAGCTGACACGGATGTTAATGTTGAGGTTGATGTTGTTGTTTAATATTAATATTGATATCATGTTTTACAAAAAATGTGCGAGTTTAGTAGCACATAATGAGCGTTGATGAAGTTAACATATACTCTGTAAAGTTTTTTAAAAATGTTTTTCCACATATCCGTATGTAAACTTTAAATAATAACTACATGAGTCGTTATAAGTACAACCGCGTATACTTATTTTCATATCATAGTAACTCGTACTTACCATTTGATATTTATATTACCGTTAATAATAATTTAACTGTATTTAATATTCAAACACATGTACGTATATATTAAACTTTTAAATACGATAACATGAGTTCTTATTTATATTTAACGTACATAGTAAAAAGATATTTTAATAGATGAAAGTTTAAAACTAATATTTATTTTAAAAGAATTTAACGTATAGTGAAACTAATTTGTACATTTATAAAATTTTGTAAGTTTAATAGATTAAAGTCTCAAACCAATACTAATATTCATGTAATTGTAAACAAAGTTTATATTATAAAGTGTAGGGAGTATATTAGTTTATTATCTAAAGTTATAAAAAAAACATGGAGATTTATAATTTTACACTTAACTCCATATAATATATTTAAAATTCAACCACTAATGTTTTATTAATTACCTCCTCTTTTTTTAGGTTTTTATTTTCATAAATTTGACACCTATATTTTTATGTGTTTTTTTTCCTCAATTAAATTCTCCACCAAATTTATTAAAGTTTGACCAAAATAAATTCAATTTTGACTTTTTATTGGTCAATCATATTGCTCGATTTCGCCTACGTGTCAAAATTGAGCTTTCCTATTGGTCCAATTTTTTATAGATTAAACTTTTAAATAGGATAACATGAGTTCTTATTTATATTTAACGTAAATAGTAAAAAGATATTTTAATAGATGAAAGTTTAAAACTAATATTTATTATAAAAGTATTTAACGTATATTAAACTAATTCGTACATTTATAAAATTTTGTAAGTTTAATGGATGGTAGTCTCAAACCAATATTAATACTCATGTAATTGTAAACAAAGTTCATATTATAAAGTGTAAGGGGTTATTTGTTTATTATCTAAAGTTATCAAAAAAACATGGAGATTTATAATTTTACACTTAACTCTATATAATATATTTAAAATTAAAATTCAACCACTAATGTTTTATTAATTACCTCCTATTTTTTTAAGTTTTTATATTCATAAATTTGACACCTATATTTTTATGTGGTTTTTTTCCTCAATCAAATTCTCCACCAAATTTATTAAAGTTTGACCAAATCAATTCAATTTTGACTTTTTATTGGCCAATCATATTGCTCGATTTCGCCTATGTGTCAAAATCGAGGATTCCTATTGGTCCAATTTTTTTTCCACTAAGATTGTTCTGTCAAAAAAACTCCGAAATGATGTAATTCTTTTATTATATAAAAGATAAATCGAAACACTTTTAGTTACAGAAAACATTTGAGTGACTGCTAGTGTAAAGCTTATACCTTTTTAACATGTGTCTCACCGTCAAAATGAACATTTGTTTAGAGACAATACTAATTATTAGGCTCGACACAGTCGTGACCCAATTTGCATCATCATTCCGGCTGTCACCTCAGCTTTCTTTCTCCTCAACCTATTTCAACCTCTCTCCCCACAGTCGTGACCCATATTGCATCACCATTTTTTTTAAAATCATTTTTAACACAAACTTAAATTTTATTAATAAAAACCTAAACGTTACATAAACGATACGAAATTAAAACGTTACAATATTAAATTTTATTTTTCTTTTTTACTTTAACTTATTAAAAAAAAAAAAAAAAAAAAAAAAAAAAAAAAAAAAAAAAAAAAAA
>LBNU01028313.1:48785-59919 GCA_014162995.1 Artemisia annua
AAAAAAAAAGCTAAAAGAAAGAAAGAAAAAAAAAGTACAACGATTGTCAGTTTGCAAACACGTCGTGCAGACGGTTTGCAAACCAACGGCGAGCAACAACGAAGGGTGGGTGGTGTGGCAACGAAGACGGCGAGCATGCCAACAAGGACGGCGACGGCGATACTCTCCCCACACAATGCTCTTATATCCAAATAGCATAGTAGAACATATCCTCTTAATCAGAGCTTTTATAACTATAGTTAACAAAACACGTAATATAATATAGAGTTATAATTAGAATGTAATAGGGGAATAAATAACATAAAGACAAATGTCTAAGAAGCGTAAAAAGACTTCAAAAAATAATTTCTCGAAAATTTATGAAAGTTTCCCCCAAGATAAAGGATGTTGGTGCATATAAAAGTTGTGAAAGAAGTTTTTTTATTTTGTGTTTTTATACGTTTTTGAATGCACAAACAATGAAATTTTAATGCACAAAAAGAATTTTGATACACAAAATTTTCAACTTGTTATATTTAGATGCACAATAAATTTGATACATTACTTATAAGAAGTTGGATGTAAAAAAAAAAAAAAACTTTTGATGCATAAAATGCCAATTTACAAAATTTTAATGCACAAACATTTTTTTAATTATTTTTTTCATCAAAGTTATAACTTAAAAAACAGAAAAATAAAAAAAAAAGGAAAATAAAAAAAATAAAATATTCTTCTCAACTTTTTTTATCCAACCAACAACCTATATATCTTACATTTATTTACACTTAAAGTTCGAAACTAAAACAAAATAAAATAAAAAGAACCTTAAAAGGCCATGCGTATTTTTATTTGTTTTCCATTTCAAAAGTTATGTAAAACTAACATAAGTTTGATCTTTGTAATCCAATAATAGGACTCGATTTGCAATTAAGCTCTTCCATTGGTCAACTAAAAAACCCATTTGTCAAATCTATATCTTCTCTTATTGTATGAGATATTTATTGTTCAAACAAAAATGGACCTTTGGGGGGTGGGTGGTGGCGGCAACACCCTCGGTATGAAGTTCGGCGAGCTCGGCATGGTTCGGCATCATCATAGCCACTCATGCGGCATGACCAAATCGCCAAGCCATTCGGTAAACTTCACCGAATCGACAAGCCAAAAATCTATCTGTTGGAGCATTGAATGTTGTATCCGTTGGAGCATTGAAAACTAAACTAAAAAAAATAATAAAAAAAAAATCCATTAAACATATAACTCTTTCACACAAACAAATCACAAAATATTTATCATCAAATCACACAATATTAACCATGGCTTCATCATCATCTTCTTCATCCTCGGACGAGATAATTATTCCCGCCGAATCATCCGATCTATGGCTATCCGGTAATACGTTCAAAACTTTTTTAGCCGCATACGATGCCCTTGAAGATACGGAAAGCTCTACCGAAATACGTGGTTATATCACCCGTTTTCTAAAAGAGCTTTAGAAACTCTAAAGAATGACTATTTTGTTGGACAACCAAAGTTTAACGAAAATTTTTTTCGCGATTATTATCATATGAGTAAAACCTTGTATTTAACAATAGTTGGTGATATTGAAGCGCAAATCGAATGGTTTCAAGCGGGTTATGACGCGAGCGGAAAAAAAAGTTTCACGGCGTTACAAAAATGCACGTCGGCCATTCGGCAACTCGCAACGGGTGAACCTCCGAATAGATTTGATGACTATTTAAACATGGCACGAAGAACGTCAGGTTATTATTTATTTTTATAATTATTTCGTTATTTAAACATGTCGTGTATATATATATATATATATATATATATATATATATATATATATATATATATATATATACATATATATATATGTATTATTTAATATGTTGTAGGTGAATGCCTTGATAAATTTTGCGATGCGATTATAATGTTATATGGGCGAGCGTTCTTACGTAGGCCGACAACCCATGACATTGCACGCATATTCAAGGCACATGAAGAAAAACATCACATTCTTGGAATGCTTGGTAGCATTGATTGTACACATTTCGTTTGCCGAAATTGTCCTAGGCATTTGAGAGGCCAATATAAGAGAGGTGATCACCAATACCCGACTATTATGCTTGAAGCGACGGCTTCAAATGATTTGTGGATTTGGCATTCATTTTTTGGTCCTCCCGATTCAAACAACGATATCAATGTTTTGAATCAGTCTCCATTGTATGTTACGGAGCGAAATGGAACGGCACCAAACAGTTCATTTTTTTTGGGTGGACGGCTTTACAAACGTGGCTACTATCTTACCGATGGAATTTATCCTATGTATTCAACACTTGTTAAAGCATATCCATATCCCACTGATCCAAAGAGAAAGAAATTTAAGAAGAGTCTGCAAGAAAGGATGTCGAACGAGCTTTTGGTCGTCTAAAGAGAAAATGGTTTATTCTAAGTCGTCCTCTCTGGGCTATGTCCGTCCAAAAGATTCGAAAACTCGTTTATACGTGTATTATATTGAACAATATGATTTTAAAAGACGATGGGATGGCAATATCACCGGTTCATATAATGGATCCGCCGGTCGCGCCAGTTTATGATGATACTGTACTACATGAGTTACTCGACGAAGATATCAATAAACTTCTCCGATATGATCTTACAGAGCACGTAGCGGCTCAAGACTTACCATACCTCGATGACTAGTGTTTTCCTATTTTGTTTTTTTAAGTATTATGTAATTTTCTTTGAATTATTAATAAACTTTAGTGTTTTTATTAAATTGTTTAATATAATTATGAATAAAAAAAATAAAAAATAACATTAGTTTTTATTTGAATCATGGTTGCCACTAAAAAAGTATGGTTAGGTATGGTGAATCATGAAGTGTGTTGGTTTGATTTGATTGGTTAATGACGAATCATGATGAGGCATGACTTCCACCCCTTAGCTAATAACTACCGTCAACATTTATCTATTATTTAGTTACGTTGTGCTTTTCAAAAAGACATACTTAGGTGGTGTTTGAATTCGACTTAAGTGACTTAATATGAAAAAAACTAAATTTATTAAGTCATATAAAATCTGTTTGTTTGTGACTTAATAGAGACAGATGACTGAAAATATTAAGTAATAAAACTGAGGTTGTCTGCATTAAGTCATTTTTTAATTAAACATGACTTAATAATAAAATTTAACAAACAAGCCCTTAGTAACAGTTTCTTAAAAACCGGTATGTTGACGAATGTTTATATTTACAATAAAATAGAATGATTGATTAGAAAATACATAAGTTCTTAAAATAATGATTTGGATATGTGTTAAAAGCTAAAGAGTTGAGTTATTTAAAAAACCAAACATTCTTCACATACCAAGGGACTCATCCTCACCATCCATTTAAAAAGAAATCAATGGTTGAGATTAAAAGCATTTAATATTTCACCCATTTTTATAATTTAATTATCTCTTAAACCGTTAATCGTTAAGCGAAAATAATTATACCATCGCGATGAGCATTTAATTATCTTTCTATAGATATGCATTGTGATATACTTTCGACAAAAATTTTTTTTTCGTTTTTTTCACGTTTTTTTTCGTGGCCGAAAAATATCATATGTGATATATCATATATGATATTATATGATATTGCATATCATATATGATATATCATATGTGATTTTTTCAGCCACGAAAAAAAACGTGAAAAAAACGAATTTTTTTTTTGTCGGAANTTAGCTAATAACTACCGTCAACATTTATCTATTATTTAGTTACGTTGTGCTTTTCAAAAAGACATACTTAGTAACAGTTTCTTAAAAACCGGATAATGTATGTTGACGAATGTTTATATTTACAATAAAATAGAATGATTGATTAGAAAATACATAAGTTCTTAAAATAATGATTTGGATATGTGTTAAAAGCTAAATTATGTTAACTTAAACTCGTTACAAGGTGTAAAAAAATAATAATAATAAAAATAAAAAAAAAAAAAAAAAAAAAACCTCGTTACAAGTAAGTCCTTGTAAGTCTATACGCATATGTCGTTTTAAAATTAGATTTTGAACAAAACATGAAAAACAACAAGTTCACTATTTTCGAAAAGTTTTAAAAGTGCTTAGAGCATCTAAGGTTTAGCACTTAGGATTGAAGTTTGTTTGGTAAGAAAAACTTTCGGCATAGTTTTTTCATTAAAAAACCACGAAAAAAAAAAAAGAAAAAGAAAAAACCAAAAACAAAAGACAAATACAAAAAACCTTTAGCTTGTTTTGTTTTTCATAAGAGGAATGCTACTCTTACTCAAATTTACATAAGAGTAACACGTACACATCCACTTTCAAATATTAAAAGTGAAAGTAAGAAAGAGAAAATATAATATACTGTAATTTGATTGGTGCACCTCATTTGCTACATGTGCGTGCATGTGGGAATTTTTTTATAAAATTTGTTTGAGTTTACCATTCCCTTTTCATAAACTCTTCTTTTCAAATGATACATGAAAAAGTGTACAAAAAATTATTCAGATACATAATTACTAAAACACCCTATGAACTAATTTGAGTCATTACAAATGTTTGTATGCATTCGCGGCACCTACTTTTCTTCGGAATTAAGTGTTAGCTTTTTTAATAGTTTAAAACTATTTTTTTTAGAACGACAGATTTTACGATCTATACTACCTATCTCACAAATTCTATCTCACATATCTTCAACGAGACTTGAACTTACGATCTCTAGGTTGATGGGCCACTAACATACCATCGGGCCAAGAGGCCTTTAGTGTAATTTAAAATCAGTTATTGAAAATTAATTGTTCATCAGTTCCTATTTGTAATTTGGGGTGCCTTAAATATTACTATTGATTATTGGTTTGAGTCGATCTTTTTTGATACTTCATAGCGTTAGTTTATTAGTGGTATTTATCATACTTTTGTTTAATAGAGATGCTTAGTAGGGATGCCAATGGGTAAGAAAAAAAACCCATTATTCGCGGGTACCCGTATGTAAATGGGTGGGTAACCCCGTCAGATTTCACCCACGGGTGGGTCGTGTGTGAAAATTTCTACTCATCAGTAGGTGGTGGGCGGGTGATGGGTAATCTATACCCGTCACGGGTAAACTCATGATACCCATTTAAAATACCCACTGTTGTATCCGTCAAAATACCCGTTGATGTACATGTAAACCCATTTGTTTTAAACAAAAATTGATCATACTGATTAAGGATTTGTGAGGTTCTAGGCAGTGTTCTAAAAGGCGCTCCAAGGCGTCNATAAAGATGTGTGGTTCGGGAGAGATCAGCGTGCAAATGCGCGCTTTTTTGGTAAGGCGTGTCGCCTTTTTTAGAAGCATTTAGGGGATTTATGGATTTGGGCTTGTATTCAAGTATTTGGGTTATTTCTTTCTTGGGCCACGTAATTTCAAAACTTAATTCCTACTTGGGCCTCGTATGTGGGCCTGGCTATTTGGGATTTGAGCTTTAGTATTTTAAATTGCTCTTATAAAATGATATAAAATTATAAATACATAAATTTATAAATATTTTGTTGCCGCCTTAAGCACGCCTTAAGAAACGCCAAGGCTTCGCAAAGGCGCGTAAGGCTTGAGGCGTGGCTGTGCCGCCACGCCACGCCTCACGCCTTTTAGAACATTGGTTCTAGGTATATATTTAATAACTACAACTCTCTAGAAAACACGATAAGTTAACAGTTTATTTGAGTTAAAAGACTACAAGGTACGAAAGATCAAATCATCAAAGATATATACATGATACATCTTAATTTGGATCGTCAACACTCAAATACTCATTTCTGGCTTCTTACTTGAAGTTCCGCTCACTAACCCATGGGCAACAAATACCCACGAGCATGGGCATGGGTAGAAAATTGTACCCACTGGTGGGTGATGGGCGGGTGATGGGTGAAAAAGAAGTCACGTGGTGGGTGATGGGTTAGAGGTACCCATGCCCATTGCCCACTGGTGTCATCCCTAATGATGAGATACTGAAGAAGAAGAACTAATATATTTCTTCATGTCATTCTATGTTGTATTTGATTATACAAATTAGTTTATAACTCGGTACATATAAAGGGTTTTAGGATCAAGGGTTTTATTTATTTTTTTAATTTAAAACTCGTGTTTTTATTTTGACATTTATTACTTGTGTGTAAATGGTGTTATTGGATGTGGGTTATAAACTTATATAATATTACTTAAACTTCAAAGATATTGTGCTCAATTTGTTTCAGAGTCTTTAAGGTAGATATTTATAGAGACCATGTTGTATCATGCGCTGGTATTATTAGTATTAAACATTGGTATAGCATGGTGCGCGATACATTGGTTCATCTGTTCTCGGTTTGAGATTTCAGCTTGCAAAGAGATTAATATTAGGCTTAGTGGAGAAAGAGACAAACCCTTATGTCCTATATCTCTTTACTCTTGAGCTGAAATACTCTTTTATATAAAATAAATCCTATGAAGCAGTGTGCTCGTGTAAAGCAATTGGTGGCTTTTTCTTTTCTTTTCTTTTCTTTTTTTTTTTCTTAATTATTATTATTATTATTATTATTATTATTATTATTATTATTATTATTATTATTATTATTATTATTATTATTTGTTTTTTCATTTTATATAATTTTCTTATTAAATATGTAAATATAAAAATCTGAAATATTCATTGTGCATATGTGTTTTTGTGTCGCTTTATATTTTATATATTCAACTGCCTCTATCCAAACATGTTTACAAAACAAACAATTACTATTAGATTTAAGATCATTTACGGATTAATTTTTTTAATTTTTTTTAACATACTAAGGGATTAATCTCCACTCTTTATCTTTATTTGATATTAAAAAAAAGATTAATTCCAACAATTTAAAAACCCACATTCATTTTTTTTTAAATATTAATATCTTTCAAACTGTTAATCGTTAAGCGAAAAAAAATACACCGTTACGACGAGCATTTATTTATCTTTCTATAGATAGGCACTTCGATATATTTTCTACAAAATTATTTTTTTTGTGTTTTTCACGTTTTGTTTAACGTTTTTTTTTTTTTTGTTTTTTTTCATTACTGAAATTTGCATGAAAAAATTATATGTGATTTAACACTAATATCACATGTATTATATATTATATTCGGTTTAACATTAATATCACATATGATATTACATATTACATGTGATTTAACACTAATATCACATGTGATTTTTAATGCAAATTTCAATAATGAAAAGAGAAAAAAAATGACAAAAAATCGTGAAAAAACGTGAAAAAAAACGGAAAAAAATTCAAAAGTATATCAAATTGTCCGTCTATAGAATGATAATTAAATGCTTGTCACGACGGTGTAATTATTTTCACTTAATAATTAACGGTTTAAGAAATATTAAAATTATAAAAAATATATGAATTATTAAAATGCTTTTAAACTCAACCATTGATTTCATTTTAAATGAATGGTAGAGATGACTCACATGATATGTAAGATAAGTTTGATATATAAATAACTCTCCTCCTACTATTAACCGCTAATATCGTAAGGAGTTTGATATGTAAATAACTATCCTCCCACTATTAACCGCTAATATCGTAAGGCATAACATAAAACTTTAAAGTTGTAAGTTAATGTTAGAATTCCAATATATTTATCACAGTAGTTTCATAAATATTATATTGGAATTAAGCTATATCGTTTATATAATAAAAGAATTACATTATTTTGGAGTGTTTTTGCAAAACCTTCTTATTGAAAAAAAATTAGACTAACAGGAGAGCGTGATTTTGTCACGTAGACGAAATCAAGCAATATGATTGGTCAATAGAAAGTCAAAATTAAATTGATTTTGGTCAAACTTAATAAATTTGGTGGAGAAATTTGGTGAAAAAAAAATGCATAAAAATATTGGTGTCAAATTTAAGAAAACAAAAAACTTAAAAATGGAAGAAGTAATTAATAAAAGACAAAAATACATCGTTGGTCCCTAAACTTTCCCAAAAACATCGCCATGCCCGCTAAGTTTGCAAAATCGTCGCCATGCGCCCAAACTTTGGGTTTTTGAGGCCGAATGCGTCCCTTGACCAGGTCAACGCTCATTTTTTGTTATATTTCCAAGGGCATAATAGTCCAACCACATTTATAACTATCATATGGTTAAATCTAACATGACATTCAACTTCAGGGTTTTGGTTTGTTTTGAGGAATTTGATTTTAGTCTTTGTGAGATCAATTTGTATTCAGATTCAGTTATGATAAACATTCCCGTTATGTTGGGAGTTTGATTAAATACAAAGTTCGATTAAATATGCAGCTTTAGGTTCTAGCATATCTTTTATGTTGGGAGTTCGATAACTTTACTCGATCTTTATTTTATGATGTTACCTACTGAAGTACTAATGTTACTGAAGTACTAATGTTGTTTTAGCACGGTTTAACATTAATATCACATATGATATTACATATTACATGTGATTTAACACTAATATCACATGTGATTTTTAATGCAAATTTCAATAATGAAAAGAGAAAAAAAATGACAAAAAATCGTGAAAAAAAACGGAAAAAAATTCGAAAGTATATCAAATTGTCCGTCTATAGAAAGATAATTAAATGCTTGTCACGACGGTGTAATTTTTTTCACTTAATGATTAACGGTTTAAGAAATATTAAAATTATAAAAAATATGTGAATTATTAAAATGCTTTTAATCTCAACCATTGATTTCATTTTAAATGAATGGTAGAGATGACTCACATGATATGTAAGATAAGTTTGATATATAAATAACTCTCCTCCTACTATTAACCGCTAATATCGTAAGGAGTTTGATATGTAAATAACTATCCTCCCACTATTAACCGCTAATATCGTAAGGCATAACATAAAACTTTAAAGTTGTAAGTTAATGTTAGAATTCCAATATATTTATCACGGTAGTTTCATAAATATTATATTGGAATAAAGCTATATCGTTTATATAATAAAAGAATTACATTATTTTGGAGTGTTTTTGCAAAACCTTCTTATTGAAAAAAAATTAGACTAACAGGAGAGCGTGATTTTGTCACGTAGACGAAATCAAGCAATATGATTGGTCAATAGAAAGTCAAAATTAAATTGATTTTGGTCAAACTTAATAAATTTGGTGGAGAAATTTGGTGAAGAAAAAAAATGCATAAAAATATTGGTGTCAAATTTAAGAAAACAAAAAACTTAAAAATGGAAGAAGTAATTAATAAAAGACAAAAATACATTGTTGGTCCCTAAACTTTCCCAAAAACATCGCCATGCCCCCTAAGTTTGCAAAATCGTCGCCATGCGCCCAAACTTTGGGTTTTTGAGGCCGAATGCGTCCCTTGACCAGGTCAACGCTCATTTTTTGTTATATTTCCAAAGGCATAATAGTCCAACCACATTTATAACTATCATATGGTTAAATCTAACATGACATTCAACTTCAGGGTTTTGGTTTGTTTTGAGGAATTTGATTTTGGTCTTTGTGAGATCAATTTGTATTCAGATTCAGTTATGATAAACATTCCCGTTATGTTGGGAGTTTGATTAAATACAAAGTTCGATTAAATATGCAGCTTTAGGTTCTAGCATATCTTTTATGTTGGGAGTTCGATAACTTTACTCGATCTTTATTTTATGATGTTACCTACTGAAGTACTAATGTTGTTTTAGTATTGTAATATGAATGTTGCCTATTGATGTACTAATGTTGCATACGTCTTAAATGGAAGCTTATATTCTTGATTGTTGTAGGCAATATCATATATAAAAATGTTGCCTATTGTAATATGAATGGAAGCTTGTATTCTGATGTTGGCTACTAATGTTTTAGTATTATATTGTCCAATAAGTATTATATGTAGTTTTAGTATTTACCTACTGAATAATACTGATGTTGTTTTAGTATTCCTATCTTTGATTTGCTTTCTTAGTTTCTTTCATTTCATTCACCATACAACTGTAGTCTATGACCATGCAAATGACATAGCAAAACTTGTGCAGCACAAAGAACTAAATATGCAAAATTTAGACTACAGTAGGTCAAAAGCAAAACAAAGAACTACAATAGCAAAACGATAAGAGGACGCCAAAAATAAAAGTGCAGTCAAGAAGAACTTGTGTTTTCAAACAGTAGACAAATCCATCACATAAAACAAATGGGAGAGTTACTTGTTAGGTCACCATATTGTAAACACAAGTATAGGTTTTGGTAGAAATAAGATGAGAATAGAGATTGGTTGATTAAATCAATATGAAAGATGAAAGTGCAAGAGTTTCTTTAAGATAATGAAATAACCAAAAAATGTAAAGGATTACATGATGTCCTATTTATAGGTGAGGAATACGGCAACACTCCCTTCCTCCCTTTCTCTCTAAAACATGTGGGCTTTTAGGCCCATTGGACGTAAAACTTAACATAAGTAAACTATATATTGTAGCAACCTATTACATTAAGTAGAAATGACCGAGACTTGAGAGATTACGTAAAACGTGATCCTAACAATCTCCCCCTAAGGATCGGTCATGAAGGCTAATAGAGTTGCTTGACGTCTTTTACTTTGTCTTTAAACTTTGGCTTTCACGGCTTTAGACGTCTTCAAAAAATTCGTTAGCAAAATGATTCATCGTTCTTTGTTCTTTGTCTTTTGATGATGTGATAGTGATCATGTGATGTCGTAATCTGCCATTCGTCACTTTCTTAGTCTCCAGTAGATCCGCGCCTTTCCGACATGCTCATACATCTTTGACGTTGGAACTTTCATACGTGTGTAGCTCTCTTTTCATTAGTTGAAGATTCTTTGTGTTGTTGTAGAATCCTTCTTTAAACGTTGCTTTGCTTTAGATCGTTGTCTTTTCAATCTTTGACTTTTACATTGCATCGATCTTTCATGAGAGGTTTCTTAGTTGTTGAGATGAAAGTATGAGCATGTGGAAGTTGGTGTTCAGGATGGTGGTTGTACCTGCATGGAAACAGTTAGCAATAATACATCCGGTACTTACAGGTTTGGAGTTAGAATTCGTCGACAGCATAGTGTGAAGACTCCTTCTAATCCTTACCAAGGCCGTTCCTAATCGGATACCCCCTAGAGGGCTTACACAGACATACATAAGTACACCCACGATTAGGTGA
>LBNU01028313.1:60129-76472 GCA_014162995.1 Artemisia annua
GCGGATCATAGGACGGTTATTCCTATCCTTAGTCACCTTGTAACTCCATGACTATCCTATTGATGCCTTTGAACCAAATCTTTGAAAATCTCTCAAAGTGTTTATGAGTATAAAAAACTTTTTGTTAATACTTTGAGGGTTTAGATTTCTTTTGAAAGACTCCCCCTCCACATATGCTCATGAATGTTTTCAGAAATTTGCACATGCGGGAGGAGTTGACACTTTTAAATTGATCCACTCTTAATAGACATGTACCCGAGGGACACGTTTACGTTGCTTAGTTAAAGGGATCCATTATCAGTTTTTAGGTGATAACTAGCCTTTGTTAGCATTCCTAAAAGGAAGTTATACCCGTCAAAGTAAACGTCTAAGAAGAGTTTCTCGAAACGGTACTTTCTACTCGGATAAATCCTTTCGAATACTAACATTTGTTGTTTCGTCAATTCGTGGGTCAATTCTGAGTCGAGCTCGCACAAGATGCAACTTTTGACATCATATTTTAATCATTTTTCATCTTCTCCCCCTCAAAAATAGCATATCAAATGTTGTTTTGTAAACTTTTTGATTAAAATATGCCTTTTTGAGTCTTACGGGGAGAAATCAATCAAGACTTTTATGATTTGAGAACGATGTTTTTGGTCAAGTACTCCCCCTCAACAAATGACTACTTATTGAGGTGAATACTTGTCTTTTGAGCAGATTTGTAGAAATCATGAAAAATTTGTTAATTCTACTCAAAAGTAAGAAGCTTTCGCTCCTTATGTGAGGATTGTAGCACTGAAGCATACTACAGGGTCCTTTAAGTACAAAGTGCGGGTTGTACACTGTTATGTGTGCACAAGCCATAGTAATCACAAATCAATCAAAATATATTGAAAATATTGAAATGTTAATACCAGAGACAAGGGAGCTAAGGTTCATCAGTAAGCTGACCATCAAAATCAGTGAACTGAGGATCAGGTCGTCTGAATGTTAAGACCGGAAATGAAGGTCGAACACCTATGTAGCTTTCCAATCTCCTGATCTGCTCATGACGGTACAGCCTTTCTTCAATCGTGTGAACAAAGTTTCGAATCATTCTTCGTCCACTAGCTTTCCACCTAGTCTCTTCACCTTTCTTTAACTTCTTCTTGTCATCAATCAATCTTTCAGCCGACCCATCACGAACTTTTCGTAGTGTGTCATCACAGAACTTCTGAATTTCATCGAACCTCATAAAGCGGAGATGATTCCTCTTGTTGAGGTAGGTGATTCCAAACGATGGTTGTTGCACAAGAGTATACTGTGATGATCCTTGAATTCCAGGAAACGTGAGTTGTGGTTTGGTTAGGTTGATGTTGTTCTGATAACTTTCAATGCCCAGCTGAAGATCTTCCATTTTTTCTTGAGCTAACAATCGTGTTATGTAGAGAAGTAGAGACGCGATGAAGTTGTATTGTGTTTCCTTTGGGAAGTTTAGCATTTTTCCTTGAACCTTTTCCAAATACATATCTTCGATGTCATTCAGGTTGAGATCTGGGAAGTCTGCTTCACAAAACTTGTACTGCTTCTCATCCAGTCTCTTGACGATGATTTCGCGCATGAAAGTGTAGCTGAATCTTCGATCCTCCAAGATTCCCATGATAGCAACGATACGAAGCGGATGCTTCACATTCTCACTTGTTGTTAGATGTAGTCTGTGGGTGTAACCGAGTTTACGTTTCTCTGGCCAGTGTTGAATACCAAGAAGAGCTTCCTTGTTGTATGTCACAACTGATTTGCTGAATATTGGTGTTGTCTCTTCAATGATTGGTAATTCGTATCTGGCAGCTGGAACGGAAATCATCAGTGAGGATGCATATCGTTCTTTGGAGGTCTCATGAGCATGTTGAAGATATCAGAGATCGTTGTTGAAGAAGTAGCGATAAGGGATCTTAGGTTTTTCAGGAAAACCTAGCAGAGGCAATGGTTTTGTCCAGTCGGTGAAGTAAGGTGTTTTCTTTTGTGTGTCGATGTTAGATTCAAGGTTCAGCCAGTCGAACGTGCCAGACAAGGCGCAGGCAATGTTCTCCATGTGGTATTCGAGTTCAACTTTGTTGCCCGATCTTTTCTTTAGAAAGTCAAGTGCTTCAAGATTGATCCTTTTGAGTTCAGCCTTTGTCAACTTTTCAACTTGAAGTCCCGTCATTATACTTTGAGTAATCTGTAAAGTATTTCCGGGTAGTGGTTCATCGGATTCAAGTGGAGGTTGTGAGTTGATCATTTCAGTCAACCAATCAGGTTTCGGAGCTTCTTCGACATCTAGCCAGGAGAATGGTGTAGACTTCTTCTTCTTCTTTTTAGACTTAGTAGACTTTCCTTTCTCTTTGGTCTTCGATGTTGGTGATGTTCCAGCTTGAAATTCAGGAATGTGTGATTCATGAATGGATGATGCGGGTTCTTCCTGAGTGTCAACTGGTTGAAGCATGAAAGGTTCTTCTGATTGTGTTGGACCATCATGAGGCTGGTGCATGCTGTTTTGTTGGTGGAGCCTTGGAAGACTTGTGTGGCTTTCGTGAAGATGACGGTTCTTTTGATGTTCTTGATTTCTTGCTTTTAGGGTCGACATCAGGATCATCATCTTTCCTTGGTCGTTTCTGTTTACCAGCTGCTTCCTTGCATGACTCTTTGGAGGCAATGGCTTTCAACGCTTCGAACATCATTGATTCTTCAGGAGTCTTTTCCTCTTTATCTCTGAGTTTTGCAGCTAACAAGGTTTGTAGTTGCTCGGTTGTAAGATCAGCAGGTGCAGTTGGAGCCCTGTTGGTTCGGAGATAGAATGGTGTAGACTGAAGCATTTGTTCCATGCTATGTTTGATCCTGGTGTTCAACGTTGTCTGAATCGGTTGAAGAAGTTCGGACACTGCTGGAGTGGTGATGGCAACAAGGTTGTCGTTGAGATATTCTTCGGTGTACGACTTTATCATTCCACTCATGTCAGCTTGCAGGAGTTTGTCAACTAGAGCAGTTGACTCTTTGAGATCCTTGACTTGATTAGTCAATGTTGTGACCTGTTTTGATAACTTATGAACTTGGCCCTTTAGATCTCCATCCTGAGGTTGTGTGTCTTTCTTCTTTTTCCTTGCCATAGCAACAGCTTGCTTGATCTTATGTGATGCGGTGGCAGTAGATGAGCTTCCCCTTTTCTTGATTGATTTGCCTTTTGATGTTATCTTTGGTGGTGGTGGTGATGAGTGGTGTGATGATGATGTTGAAGATGACTCATGTTCAGGTTCAGATGGAGGAGGAGAAGGATCCCTTGGAGGGATTACCTTTGGGAATTGGAGGATCCTTTGAAGATGAATGTGGAGGTGTGTTGATAAGTTGGTCAGTGTCAAAGAATTCTTTGTCTTGTTCATCACTAAAAAATCTTTTAGTATCCTCACTTGCTTTCTTCTTCAGTTCTTCTTCTCTTTTTACCTGATCAAGGAACTCAGGTGTGATGAACTCAGAAGGCTCATTCTCCTTTTGCACGTCTGCAAGATCTTCCTTGGTAGCTTCCGTCATAATGACATTCCCTTCTGGATCTCGTTGTTCAGTTTCAGTTTGAGTCAATGTTGTGGAAGGAGGAATCAATGTGCTGCTTGAGCCACCCTCTTGAGCCTGTAGATCGAATGGTCGTTGATGAGGCTGGGGATGACGGAGACTGAGGAATGCAGCTTCTTTCAATTCTTTCAGATGCTGCTTATCTTCTGCTCTAGGATCGACAACTTTTCAGTTTACGTTTGTCAACCAGTGGTTCATCAGCCGGTTCATCCTCTGCTTCTTTGTCATGAGTACCACCACTAGGTTCATTGATGGTAATCCCTTCGCTTTTCCTTTGTTCCTTATAAAGATCTTCCTTGCTTATCTGCTTTGCCAATTCAAGTCCTGGAAACTCCTCTTCATCATCTCCTGCTCTTGTTCTTCGTTCGAAATCTTCCTCATCATCTGACTCAGTTCCAAACTCAGATTCAGACTCTGAAGATGAAGGCACTGGTTCATCTTGAATGATTTGCTTCGGTGTGATCTTCTTACGAGGTTTAGTAGCTGGCTTTAGTGGAGACTTTGTTTGTTGTGAGATTGTGGTACTGCTTCTGCTTCCTGTCTTGCCACCTCTCCTGCTACGATTCTGAATTTTGACAACTGGTTCGTCTTCATCACCAGTGTATCCTACATTCCCAGCATGAAAGGCTTTGTCGTAGATTTTGTAATTCTGTGTTTTACGAATCTTGTCATCTAGGAAGTAGTCTGGAATTCTCATTCCCTTAGTCCTTGTTGTGAACTTGATGGTTTTGACAAAAGATATCTTGTAATCTTTGTTGTATATATCTTTAGGTTCTGTAGGATCATGCATTCTCTTGAGGTAGTCAGGTGTTTTCTCACAGAAGTGTTCAATCAGCATCTTTGTGAACCTAACGAACGGGATCACATTCCTTTCACGATCGGTTTGGATGTGATGGATCATGTTGCTCATTATCGAACTAGCAAAGTTGATTGGTTGCATGCTCATCATCCCCCAGAATACTTGCAGATGCTCTAGTCGTGGATGTTCGTGACCACTTTTCCTGCCTGAGATGGATCTGACAATCAACATGTAGAAGGTTCTCCATGGTTGTGGTAGATATTTGACGTTGAATCTGGACAGTCTGATAAGTGGTAGTTCGTCTTGAACATCATATCCTAGATCAATGAGATAATCTAGTATTTCAAGTTCGGTTAAAAAAGGACAGAATTCTTCTGGTGTAGGAAGCATGAGAACAGTTCGAAGAACATCGTGGTCCACGGTGTATTCTTGACGATCCAGTTTGATAGTGAAGGATTCATCGTCCAAGTTTGCTTGAGCTGTGTGCCAGAACTGATGAATATAGAAGATAGGAACTGATGTTGACTTTGTAAGCATAGGTTTGCAGGGATGAGCCATTAGAATTTCTTTAACAATCTTGCACGTATCTTCAGGAATTCAAAGTTTGTTGAAGTCAATACGTGGATTGTTTTGGCCAATGGTGATGTTGTAGTTTGCTGGGACAACCTCTCCGAGTGTGAGTAATGGAAGAGTTTTTTCAGGGACATTTTCAGTGTGTTCAGCCATTGTGTTCTATAAATGTAATGTCATGAAATCAAACATCCAAATTTGTCAATCATTAGTTCACGTTCATGTTTGATATACATAGACATACGAGTTACATGTTGCAGTTAATTAACACGTGAGATGTGGTTGTTTTAGCAATTTAGCACGTATATTTTAAGACATAATAATGGAACATTCAAAGCACTTGTCATGACAATTTACGTCTTAGAAATACATAAGCATCAATAACACACATGGCAAGTTAATAAACATGATTACAATACAACCAATACACAAATTCATGAGTATTCATCCTTTATATATGTTTTCGAAAAGATTAAAACAAATGAAAATCCTCAAAAATTCATTAAGTGTGATCTCGATAACATGGTCGCCTGTGTTCTCGATAACCTTCATTAAGTGTGTTCTCGAAAACTTTGAGCACCATGTTCTCGATAACTTTCAATAGTGAGAGTTCTCGAAAACTTTCAATAATAAAGGTTCTCGATAATTTTCACTAATGACTGTTCTCGATAACATAATCATCAAATGATTTCGAAAAATATACTCCAATGAGTGATCTCGATAAAAACATGTTTCCATGTTTTCGATAACCAAGGATCTGGATAACTTTATCAAGAGATCTCGATAATTTATCAAGATTTCTCGATAACAAAGTTATAGAGAGATCTCGATAATTTATCAAGATATCTCGATAAAATTCTCAAGGATCTCGATAACTTTAGTGTTTTCGAAAATTCTTATACAAGAATTTTCGAGATCATTTGTAGACATACGTTTTAATTTGTTAAACTGATCCTTGATGAATACCTGATGAAAATGAGTTCAAACAAATAGTTAGAATCACATAAGCACACATTTATATCAGTTTTCGAAAAGCTATGAAACCCCAAATTATCTAGAACACGTGATTCGAGCAAGCACGTTGTTAATCCTATGAGATATATCAATTAACTAGTAAACAAGCACATTCAAGTCACTTAATTAGATTCAAGAACACTAGGATGAAAAAAACCCAATTCGAACAAAACCCTTAATTTTCTAGAACATGCATACGTGATATATAGAGCAATTAACGAGCATAAACATGATACTTACACTCAAACAAACATATCCCATCATAAAAAACAAACAAAACAACACTCAATCAAGAGAACCCAATTCGTACATAAACCCTAATATCGAAATCCGATCAAACATGTATTTTGTTATGATAATTTGTTTGTTACATGATTAGTACTCATCTAGGAACAAAAGCCCTATGATAAATCAAACAAAAACACATGTATGGATCATTAACGAGATTAACGCGAACCCTAGTTCTAGAAAACAAAATTGTGAATAATCTAGCCATTAAAAACTAAATTGGTAAAAAACCATGTCTTAGATTAGGCCAAAGATCATAAAAACACTTACGGTTTGAAGAATTTAAGCACGGATTTTCGTTTTGATTTGAGGCCGTTTGATGATATAAGAGTATGTTTGTTTGTTTGTTTTTGAAATAATAAGAAAAAAACGAGGGGGGGGGGGGTTTGTTTAAGGTTATTGTTTTTAAAACTTTGACTACTTGGCAAAAACAGTCCCTTAACTACATAACATTCTTTATTAGTCCTAAACTTTGATATTTAACGATGTAAGGAAATGACCGTTAGCAACGTAGACATTCTAGGCTAAAAGGAAATTCATGAAATATTAAATTAAACGAAACGAGAGAAAACCCGTGAAGTTCTACCATTATTAATGACAACATCATTTTTTGAGATATGCAAATACACTTGTTTGAACAAGATTTTTAAATTTTGAAGAACATTTTCTCCCCCTCAACACTTGGTGAGAAAATTGAGAAATTTTTGATAAACCGAAGTGTTGATAGAGGTAGTGTACTTGTATTTGAAGAACGAGAGAAGAAATAAAACGTAAGATAAAAATGTAAAATCTTTTTGGTATTTTTGAAGATTTTTTTTCTTTTTTGTTTTTGATAAATATTTACAAAAATAGTTTTGGTATTTGACTCAGTTAATTGTGTTCGATAAAAGATTTTAAATCATCTGGAGTCAAACACCGCATACCAATCCGGTGAACTAGTTCAGCAAACCTTGTGGGAGGTAAAGGTTTCGTGAACAAATCTGCCAGTTGGTATTCAGTACCCACAAAATATAACTCAATTGTACCCTTTTCAACATGCTCCTTGATGAAGTGATAACGGAGATCAATTTGCTTAGACTTTGAATGCAGAACCGTGTTGTGTGAGATTGCTATTGCACTTTTCGAGTCACAGTACATCAGAATTTTTTTGAATAAGTAACCGTAGTCCATTAGCTGTGTTCTCATCCAAATGACTTGAGCAGATCAAGCAGACATGGCTACATATTCAGCCTCCGTAGATGATAATGAGGTGCAATCTTGCTTCTTCGATTGCAAAGACACAAGTTTATCTCCAAGAAACTGTAAACCACCAGAAGTACTTTTGCGTGTGTCTACGCACCCTGCATGATCAACATCTGAAAAGGCTATTAATTCAAAACCAGAATCCTTCGGATACCAGATCCCCATGTTAATGGTTCTCTTTATGTATTGAAGGATTCGTTTAGCCTCATTGAAGTGACGTTCAGTAGGACGGGACTGATGACGAGAGCACATAAATACAACAAATACAATATCTGGTCTGCTAGCGGTTAGATACATGAGTGGCCCAATAATACTTCGGTATTTTGTGGGGTCAACAGGTTTCCCATGTAATCCTCATCTAGCTTAGTTGTGTTGGCCATTGGGGTATTGTGAGTATCACAACTGGTCATGCCATGTTTCTTAATAATCTCAAGAGCATATTTGGACTGACTAAGGAAAATCCCACAGGGTGACTGATGAACTTGTAATCCTAAGAAGAATGTAAGTTCACCTATCATAGACATTTCAAAATTTTGTTTCATTAGTTTTGCAAAAGCATTTGAGTACTTTTTATGTGTAGAAGCAAAAATAATGTCAGAAACGTATATTTGCACAATTAAAACGTCATCCCCGTGTTTTTGGATAAACAAAGTTGGGTCTATTAAACCTTTAGTAAAATCATTAGCAAGCAAGAAAGCAGTAAGTTTATCGTACCATGCCCTTGGGGCTTGTTTGAGACCGTAAATAGCTTTCTTAAGTAGTAGTGTGATGAAGTGATAACGGAGATCAATTTGCTTAGACTTTGAATGCAGAACCGTGTTGTGTGAGATTGCTATTGCACTTTTCGAGTCACAGTACATCGGAATTTTTTTGAATAAGTAACCGTAGTCCATTAGCTGTGTTCTCATCCAAATGACTTGAGCACAGCAAGCAGACATGGCTACATATTCAGCCTCCGTAGATGATAATGAGGTGCAATCTTGCTTCTTCGATTGCCAAGACACAAGTTTATCTCCAAGAAACTGTAAACCACCAGAAGTACTTTTGCGTGTGTCTACGCACCCTGCATGATCAACATCTGAAAAGGCTATTAATTCAAAACCAGAATCCTTCGGATACCAGATCCCCATGTTAATGGTTCCCTTTATGTATCGAAGGATTCGTTTAGCCTCATTGAGGTGACGTTCAGTAGGACGGGACTGATGACGAGAGCACATAAATACAACAAATACAATATCTGGTCTGCTAGCGGTTAGATACATGAGTGGCCCAATAATACTTCGGTATTTTGTGGGGTCAACAGGTTTCCCATGTAAATCCTCATCTAGCTTAGTTGTGTTGGCCATTGGGGTATTGCGAGTATCACAACTGGTCATGCCATGTTTCTTAATAATCTCAAGAGCATATTTGGACTGACTAAGGAAAATCCCACAGGGTGACTGATGAACTTGTAATCCTAAGAAGAATGTAAGTTCACCCATCATAGACATTTCAAAATTTTGTTTCATTAGTTTTGCAAAAGCATTTGAGTACTTTTTATGTGTAGAAGCAAAAATAATGTCAGCAACGTATATTTGCACAATTAAAACGTCATCCCCGTGTTTTTGGATAAACAAAGTTGGGTCTATTAAACCTTTAGTAAAATCATTAGCAAGCAAGAAAGCAATAAGTTTATCGTACCATGCCCTTGGGGCTTGTTTGAGACCGTAAAGAGCTTTCTTAAGTCTGTAGACATGATTAGGATGCTCTGGGTCGACGAATCCCTTTGGCTGACTAACATAGACCACATCACATAATTCACCGTTTAGAAATGCCGTTTTCACATCCATTTGATAAACAACCATGTTTTTGTGAGCAGCGTATGCTAGAAAAATGCGAACTGCTTCAAGTCTAGCCACTGGTGCAAAAGACTCCTCAAAAACAATTCCTTCTTCTTGAGAATATCCTTTAGCAACCAATCGGGATTTGTTACGAATAACTGTGCCATCTGCGTCCAACTTGTTTTTCAAATCCATTTCAGCCCAATGACATAAACTCCATCTGGTCGTTCAACTAATTCCCACACTTCGAGGCGTTTGAATTGGTTGAATTCCTCTTGCATTGATTCAATCTAGTTGTCATATGTGAGTGCTTGTTTAATGTTTTTGGGTTCAGCTTGACAAACTGTGAGTGCATAAATGCAATTTTCACCATCGGAATGAAGTCGTTGTCTTGTCATAACTGGAGCTGAAGGATGTCCAATGACGTTGATTAAGGGATGATCTTTAATCCACTAATGCGTTGAAGGGTGAGGGTTATGGAACTGCTGCATATTAAGTGGTTCCAAAATGCGTGTTGACGACTCTGCAATATCTTCAAGGTTTGGAGTCGGAGCAAATGGATTAAACAGTGCATTTGGATCATAGGCAGCATGTTCGGGTACTTTTTGTTGGTTCAGATCTTCAGCGGTAGTGTCTGTATTGGAATCGGTTTGTACAGCAAACGGATTGAAAAACTCATTTGAAGGTGTACTGTTGTCTACATTGGTTGTTGTAGGAGCAGGTGTATCAGGTATTGGAATGTTTTCAGGTTGAGCAGCGGAACTAGTGGATACATCTGGTGCACTTTGATCAAAAGTGTCATCAAACAACGGTGCGAACAAGGTTTCTAATTCTTTGCGGGTTAGAAACAATGGTTCAGTTGAAGAATCTGAGAAGTTAAGACGGTTTGATGCGGGTCCTAAGCAGTATTGCTCAGAAGCCATCTCAGAAAGTTCATCGAAATTAGCGTGAATAGTCTCCTAAATTTCCCTAGTGCAAGTGTTGTAGATTCGAAAACCTTTGGAGTTCTCACAATATCCAATGAAGATCCCAATATCGGCTTTAGCTTTGAGCTTACAAAAATCATCACGATCATTATGTGGGTAGCAGAGAGCACCGAATACATGAGAGTGTTGAATATTTGGTTTGCGTTTGTGAACAAGTTCATAAAGGGTTTTGTTGTGGCGTTTGGTGATCATACAACGATTTTGAGTATAACATGCGGTTGATACGGCTTCAGCCCATAAGTAATCTGGTAATTGAGCATTAATGAGCATCATTCTTGCAGCTTCTACTAACGTTCTGTTGCGTCTTTCGACAACCCATTCTATTCTGGACTTCTAGAAATGGATGTTTGATGTTCAATTCCCACCTTGTCAAAATAATCACGAAGAGTTTGATTCTTGAATTCAGTTCCATTATCCGTTCTGACTGTTCTGACTATGTTCTGAAGTTGAACCTGAATTTTGGTGAGAAAGGTGATGATCATTGAAGGAGCTTGATCTTTGCTTCGTAGAAAGTAAACCCAAGTCCATTTGGAGTAGTCATCAACAATTACTAAGATGTACCATTTGCCGTTAATCGTTTGCACACGCATGGGGCCACACAAATCAATATGAAGTAGGTGAAGAACATGCTTAGAACTTGGTTCATTTTTAGAGCTGAAGTGTGTAAGTTTTCTCTTTCCTTGTTCACAAGCGGGACATAAGTGATCTTTCGAATATCTGAATCTAGGAAGGCCGTCAACTAGTTTGTGACGAGCAAGGTCTGTCATGGTTTTGAAGTTAAGATGAGACATACGCTTGTGCCATAACCAGGATTTTGTCGAAGTTGCTTTTGAAAGAAGACAAATAGGAGAAGATGCAATCATGTCTGACAATGAGATAGTATAGAGACTGTTTCCCCGAGTGCCAGACATAANGCCATCTCAGAAAGTTCATCGAAATTAGCGTGAATAGTCTCCTAAATTTCCCTAGTGCAAGTGTTGTAGATTCGAAAACCTTTGGAGTTCTCACAATATCCAATGAAGATCCTAATATCGGCTTTAGCTTTGACCTTACAAAAATCATCACGATCATTATGTGGGTAGCAGAGAGCACCGAATACATGAAAGTGTTGAATATTTGGTTTGCGTTTGTGAACAAGTTCATAAAGGGTTTTGTTGTGGCGTTTGGCGATCATACAACGATTTTGAGTATAACATGCGGTTGATACGGCTTCAGCCCATAAGTAATCTGGTAATTGAGCGTTAATGAGCATCGTTCTTGCAGCTTCTACTAACGTTATGTTGCGTCTTTCGACAACCCATTCTATTCTGGACTTCTAGTAATGGATGTTTGATGTTCAATTCCCACCTTGTCAAAATAATCACGAAGAGTTTGATTCTTGAATTCAGTTCCATTATCCGTTCTGACTGTTCTGACTATGTTCTGAAGTTGAACCTGAATTTTGGTGAGAAAGGTGATGATCATTGAAGGATCTTGATCTTTGCTTCGTAGAAAGTAAACCCAAGTCCATTTGGAGTAGTCATCAACAATTACTAAGATGTACCGTTTGCCGTTAATCGTTTGCACACGCATGGGGCCACACAAATCAATATGAAGTAGGTGAAGAACATGCTTAGAACTTGGTTCATTTTTAGAGCTGAAGTGTGTAAGTTTGCTCTTTCCTTGTTCACAAGCGGGACATAAGTGATCTTTCGAATATCTGAATCTAGGAAGGCCGTCAACTAGTTTGTGACGAGCAAGGTCTGTCATGGTTTTGAAGTTAAGATGAGACATACGCTTGTGCCATAACCAGGATTTTGTCGAAGTTGCTTTTGAAAGAAGACAAATAGGAGAAGATGCAATCATGTCTGACAATGAGATAGTATAGAGACTGTTTCCCCGAGTGCCAGACATAAGATCATTTCCTTGTAAGTCGCGAACGAAGCAAGTTTTCTCCCTGAATGCTACTTCCAAATCCCCATCACAGAATTGACCGACGGAAAACAGATTGTAACCAAGGCCTTCGACATAATACACACGACTAATTTCGATGTTCCCACTGACATAATCCCCATATCCCATAATTGCAGCAAAGTGATCATTCCCGAATCTGACAGTACCGATGAACTTTGAGACAAAGTTTCTTAACAGTTTGAGATTGCCTGTTATGTGTCGGGAGCATCCGCTATCAACAATCCAAAGAACAATTTGAACCACCTGTATCACACGAAGGAGACAAAGATGGAACAGATGTAAGGGTGGAACCCAAAGAAGTTGTGGGTTCCGTTGGGTTAGAAGCACACATATTAACAATTTTAGGAATCCATTTAAAGTTATGTGTCCTTTGTAACCAACGTTGCCAACTCCAACTATTTCGTGCTTTCTTCTTAATGAATTCACTAGGGGATGGCATGTTCTTAGAAGTATTGTTCGCAACTACGAGGGCAACTATGTCATTCTTAGAAACTACACTTGGCATAAGTCCTAGCACAGATTTAGAAGCAGTAGTGGGCCTAGATATTCTGTCAGATGTTCGTTTCTTATGACGAGATAAAAGAGAGTTTGCAACACATTTAGAATGATCACCAGATAACATACTATTTCGACAAACACACATGAAGCATTAATATTCAAAGCATTTAAAGGTTCATCATTCGTTACACAAAGATTTGAATTACGATTTGCCAAATCAGAATCTAAATCTAGTGCAACATGAGTTTTATTCAAATTCCTAAGGTGTTCTTCTACTTCAGAGGCTTCTAGTGATCCACTTCTACGCTTCCAGATCCTATTCTTCCTTTTGGTGCTCTTACGCTTTGATCTGCTAATGCTAGGAGTGGTGACTATTCCTGTAGAAGTTGAATCATTCATATTAGAATTTTGAGAGTGCGTTTCCCTAGGTGTTGTGTCGATGTTGTACATGCCTAGTGCAATCACATTATTGCTAGCAAACTTTCCTTTTTCAAGTACCTTTATTTTCTCTTTTAGTTCAATGATGATGTGCTTCTTGTCTTGGATGTTAGATTCCAGCTCACGATTGCAAAAATAAATGTCATTGTTTACAACTTTTAACGCTTCTAATTCCTTTTGATATTGTAAGATTTGACTTTGTAACTCTACAGCTTCATTATGAAAGGAAGGTGAAGTTTTTTGTTTTCGCAATTGCAATTCGAAATCAAGACTTTGATTTTGACACCATTCAAGTTTCTTTGTTAGTTGAGAAATCTCTTTAGAAAGTTTATTTTGCACATCATCATTGTGTTTCACAAGTTTTTCTTTTTCACTCTTTAAAGTCTCAACATGTTCATTCAACAATTTAATATCATCAGTGTGATCATCAATCAGCATAGAGGTACCAGTTTCATACAACGCATTCATAATCACAAATAGTATATCAACATTAAGTACAAATTCTAAGAGTCGATCAGCCTCTTTTTGCAAAGCTTTGTTTTTTCCTTTCTATTTTGAAATTGTTTGTTCGGTTGCATTGAAAACTTCTATCATTGATTTTACCTCTGACTGGAGTTCCTTTTCCCAGAGTGTAGCATAAAGACGCAAATGTTGAACATGTGGCAAGAATTGTTTTTGAAAGACTTCTCTCTTTTCTTTTTCGTAAACATTTTGAAAAGTTGCTACAGTTATTTCTGAGTTTCTTTCAATTGCTTGTTCTAAAAACTTTATGTCTTCCATAAACGTATCAAAATACCTCATGACTGTACACCGTTTTGGTAATGGTTTAATTTGACCTGAATCAGATAAAGGACCATTTATTTGTGCTACTAGTTTAACAGGACCAACATTAGAAGATGAATCATTTATTTGTACTAAATACCAAGGTTGTTCAGTTTTTTCTTTTTGAGGCACAAAAGAATCATATAAATGAGGAAATGTGGAATAATCAAAAGGTGTGTTGTAAAAAACAGTGCTCATTTTAGATCGACTCTCATCCTATATTTCCTCTTCTTCTTCACGATCATATACAATAACACGCACAATAGATTCATCAAATAAGTGTTCTGCACTATACAATTTTGGAATTTCCTTGAGTGCTGTTTTTAAAAAACTGGGTCTATCGTAACCAAGAGCATAACCACACCTGGGAGGTCTTTGTTGTAATGAAATTTTTTGAATTGTGGTAATGGATTCACCCGTTTTATAAACAACATTTTTAAACTCTTTGATTTTCTTTTCCAATTCAACAACTTCTTCGATGTAAGAATCAATTCTTTTCCTTGACTTTTGTTTATATTCACGAAACTCAGCTTGACAAATGGACAACTCAGATTTTGTTTTAGAAAGTTCATCGGTGAGTTGATTCATTTGTTGTTTATGAGCAAACCTTTTTTGTTCCATTTGTGATATTAAATCATTTTTGGAAACAGTTAATTCACGTATTTGATGTTGCAACTCTTGTTCTTGAACATACGATTTTTGGAAAGCAATTTCAAAACTTTTTTCCCGATTATCTCGTGTTTCAAAATTTGTTATTTGAAGTTTACAGCACTCAAGGTCTTTCGTTAATGATGCAATTTTGGCTTTCAATTTGATATTTATATCATTGCATTTTTGGGCCTGAATTTGAGTGGTCATAAGCATGGTTCTGAGTTCTGAATCTGGATCATTTGAAGGTACATGTTGTTCAATTTGATCATTATAACCATCATCAAGTGGATCATCAAATATAACAGCTTGGTTAATTTGAACGTTTTCATCAATGGATTCACCCGTTTTATAAACAACATTTTTAAACTCTTTGATTTTCTTTTCCAATTCAACAACTTCTTCGATGTAAGAATCAATTCTTTTCCTTGACTTTTGTTTATATTCACGAAACTCAGCTTGACAAATGGACAACTCAGATTTTGTTTTAGAAAGTTCATCGGTGAGTTGATTCATTTGTTGTTTATGAGCAAACCTTTTTTGTTCCATTTGTGAGATTAAATCATTTTTGGAAACAGTTAATTCACGTATTTGATGTTGCAACTCTTGTTCTTGAACATACGATTTTTGGAAAGCAATTTCAAAACTTTTTTCCCGATTATCTCGTGTTTCAAATTTTGTTATTTGAAGTTTACAGCACTCAAGGTCTTTCGTTAATGATGCAATTTTGGCTTGCAATTTGATATTTATATCATTGCATTTTTGGGCCTAAATTTGAGTGGTCATAAGCATGGTTCTGAGTTCTGAATCTGGATCATTTGAAGGTACATGTTGTTCAATTTGATCATTATAACCATCATCAAGTGGATCATCAAATATAACAGCTTGGTTAATTTGAACGTTTTCATCAAATATAACCACATGGTCAATTTGATCATCTTCGTCAAATGTAACAAATGTTCTTATTTGCTCATCCTCTTGACTAGATAATAATGAATCGTTTTGAACAACTTGTTCCTCGTCTGATGCAGATGCAGAAGGTGAGGCAATATCATGTATTAAGCATGTGTATAAATCATGTACCTCAGACAGACCATCAATGTCATACACTGGGCCTGAATCACTCAGATGTAGTTCCTACATATTGGCCATAAACATAACTGCAGCATTTGCTTCTAGATCTTCCATGTCATCATCAGATTGAGCATTGGCCATGAAGCTGTTGTCTTTAGCATTGACGTTTCCACGTGCTTCATCCTTAAGAGTGAGAAGTAATGCTTCCTTGTGATACTTGCTGCCTTGAGTTCTCGGTGAAGGACATGCAGTTGCCAAATGACCGATCCCATTGCAGTTGTAGCAACGAATGACTGTGTTACCAGAATCTGTATTGCCTGTTTCAACAATCTCAACCCTTTTCTGAGGAGCAGCAATATTGTTCCAAAAGCTACCATTTGCATTAAACCTCTGACCATTTCCAGAATTACCCATATTACCACGAAAACCAGATCTACCAAAGTTACGATTCTGAACCTCAACTCGGCCATCATTAACAACAGCTTGATTCCTTGTGTTAGATGAAGAAAGAAGACGGTTGTTGGACTTGTTGGAGAATTTGTTGAATGCTTTAGCGATGAGTGCAATTCCTTGGTTCAAGTTGTTGAATTCCTCTTCATCTTCATCATTGTTAGCATTGGAGTAGAA